>QLTV01004297.1:1277635-1297123 GCA_003457575.1 Thermophis baileyi | reverse complement strand
AGCAACAGAGTGGTCAATGCCTGGAATACATTACCCGACTCTGTAGTTTCTTCCCCAAACCCCCAAATCTTTAACCTTAAACTGACTACCATTGACCTCACCCCATTCCTAAGAGGTCTGTAAGGGGCGTGCATAAGTGCACCAGCGTGCCTACCGTCCCTGTCCTAAAGTCCCCATGTATTCAAAAAATATGTACTCAAAAAATATGTACTCAAACTATGTTTGTACTTATTATATACTCACATTAATATTTATACTTTACCTGTAATCATATACATGCTTGACAAAATAAATAAATAAAAATAAATAAAATAAAAATTACGGTGATCCATAGTAAAAACTAAATATTAATCAGTGGCTAAACATTGCTTTTGCAATTGCTTTTATATTGTTCTACAAAATCTAATTATCTGTTACTTTATTTGAAGCATAATACACATGAGTATCTATAGTCTACCATTCAATTCCCATTAAAGGTGTAGAATATTGTGATGATGAGAATCATGACACCTTACGGGAATAGGCAGGTGTTCAATTGTGTGTATTATACACAGTCTGTCATTCCAGCAACATCCCACACTTAATTGCTCATATTTCTCATATCACACCTCTACTCATAGCTTCATTTATAAATCAGTCCTATGCTCTCTAAAGGAATGTGCATGTAAACGTTTTCTGATTTGCTAGTTCAGAAACACTGTGATATAATATGCTTCTGTGAATTTCCTATATTTGTATCAATTGCACTCTTAAAATATTGTATTATACAAACAGGCAGATGAAACAGAATTAGATGACAGTGAACTGGCACAGTATTTCAAGTACTACTATTAAAATAGAGTTTTTTAATCAGGTGCTATACTATAAAATAATGCTTATCAGAAAATACACTACAGAAGGGAATGAGTTTCAAATTTCCCTTCATGGCTTGTATGAGCCTGATCATTATTGTACCACAGCTGGTGCTATATACATTTTTTTAAATATTCACATCAATTGCAAAGATGATGTTATCCCATTTGATTAAACTCTCAGTTATCCAGATGTGTACAATGGCCTCTCAAAAAACAGCAGGCCACCTATGACAATTCGGTTGTTAGTGAATTATTATTGAGTTATTATTCTGACATGTGACAAGTTTAAACACTTAACAATGTACACTTTTCCTTTCTCACTTTTCCCTATTTGTCTATTTTTTAGAATAAATTTTATTAAAAGTCTCAGAAAGAACATAAAAACTAACAAAAACTAATATGAATTAGAAAGAGCAAAGAAAAGGGGGGGGGGAAAGTGCAGTGAGAAAGAATAAAAAGAAATAGAAAGAAGCTTCTGATTTCCTCTGAAGCAAATATAAGTATTACCAATATTTCAAAATTATCTTTTACTCTATGATTGCTTAAAAAGTTCACTTTTTTTCTATAATCTATTTTTTCTACTCTCAAAACTGTAAGGGATAAGTGCATTTTTCCCGTTTCATGCAAAAAGTCTATAAGGGATTTCCAATGAGCCATAAAATGTAAATATTATCTTTCTCAAAGAAATTTAATTTAGCCATCTCTGCAAATTCCGTCATCATTCCTCTATTGTGGGTAATATCAAAATTTCCTATTTCCCAATATTTTGCAAATAGTCAATAAAAAAGTATATTCCTTCTCTTTTTCTTTTTCTTCAAGTATTGTAAAAGGATGTTCCTACAGACTCTACAGTTTAAAATATTAATAATAATGAGGACAATCAAACGAGAACACTGAATATCACAAATGTGTCACTTTCCTGCCCAAGTATCAGATCTTGATTTAGTAAGATGCAGAAGACTTGTGATTCAATCATTGCTGATTATTTTGCCTGCCCCCATAGCACCCTGTTGAAATTTATAAAGTACACAAAATTAGTCAACTCTCCAGCAGTTATTCCAATTCCTAGTCTCATTGTGTTATGTATAGATAAATGAATAATAATACCCTGAATAACAAAGATCATTGCAAGAGAGAATTATAATCTGTTCTGATATAATTTATAGACATTTATACATTCTGGCTTGTAAGCACTGAATTTCTATGGTATATACAGGTAGTGCTTTGATATAGCATGTCTGACAAATATCTTAGAAAGTTAAACATGCATTTTGTAAAGAAAGACAATATCCCCTTTCATTTGAAGTCTATGGAACCAAATCCTGGTATACATTTGAGATATTAATCTCATGTTATTTCATACCTTTATTTCTAGTACTAAATACTGTATGTGTCTTGCTTCTGACTTTAATTGCTCATTCACTTGCACAGTTGCTATGAAACTTCACAATTTCCTCAAGGTCAAGAGATAACAAAAGAATGCAAACTAGAACAGAGTTTCTGACAGTAGCTTGTTCGAAAGATTTGCTTTTACACAGAAGAATAATCCAGATTCAGTCCAAGATTCCAAGAGCCATTTTAGGATTGTCAGCAAATGCAGAGATCAAATGGCCAAGGTTTCTTACATGAACAAAATTTACAGAAACAGCATGCAATAGCCAGATATCAAACTGTTGTTTCCAGAAAAGGAACATGGATCAGGACTCTTGATTAGCAACAGCTAGCTGCAGCCTGATTTAAGTTTAGCAAGAAGTTTGAGAAAATATTTCTTTTCTGCTCTCTATTCCACTCTACTTGGGGGCAGGGAGGCCTAACATTATCCTCATCTGACTGCTTCCGGAGGGGGCGTGGCCAATGCCCAGGCGAGATGACGTGCTTCGGGGGCTCCCGAAGAAACGTCGAATCCCCAGCTGATTCGGGGTCTTTATTGACCTAAACTGTCCTGGAGGGACAGTGGATAAAGAGGCACGAGCTGATGCTAACAGGGAAAAGGCAATTTCCCTGGAGGGCCGACTGAAGCCTCTGAAACCGGCAGCTGAGGAAAGCGGCCATTGCGAGTCACTAAGAAGCCAGGGCGGTCACATCGAAAGAAGCAAGAAGAAGGAAATGTGGATTGTCGGGGTGTGAAGATTGCTTTGATCTAAGTACTGTGCAGGAGTGGCGAGTGAACAAGGTGATGACACCGGGTGAGTGATTGACTCACTCACTTACAGATAAAAGGAAACTTTAAAATGAGACTGTAAAAGAGCCCGGAGCGGAAATTAGCAGCTAATAGGCAACCAGGAGTATTGCAAAGGAAGGGGGGAAAAACGGAGATTATAACACTTAAAGCCCAAAAGGATTGTGATTGTTACAATTGGATTTGGTGAAAATAAAGAGAATAATTAAAAAGACAGCAAAGAATAAGAAGAAAATAATTTATACCTGGATTTAAAGTATTTTGGAAGTTTTAACAGGAAGCTGAATTATGTGTATGGAGAATTTGAGGATGCCATCTGCTGGTGGAAAGAGAGCACTATAATAACTTGGTGGAAGACAAAAGGAAAAAGGAAAAAAAATGAAGTACAGCTGTGGATTTACTTTGTTTACAGAAAGATATCTTGGAAACTGTGAGAATTTGTAAGGAGTATCTGCTTTGAGATACAGCATTTGGTCTCAACTTCAGCATCAGTGGAAGATAATAAAGCTTCGACTTGGAAAGAAGTAGAATAAAGCCGGACATTTGGATATAAGGAAATGAAAATTTAAAGAGACTATAAGGACTTTAAGTTTGAATCAAGAGAGTTATAAGCAGGGGTGGGTTCCTCCTGGTTCGGACCGGTTCTCCCGAACCAGTAGCGGCCCGCTGGTGACATCACAATGATGTCACTGAACCGGATCGGTCAGTGCTGGTCCGTGGGGGCCACCATCTTTTAAAAAAAATTTTTTTTTGAATTTTTTTAAATTTGTTTTGAATTATTATTTTTTTTGAATTTTTTTTATTTTTTTTATTTTATTTTATTTTTTTTATTTTATTTTTTTCTTCTGAGCATGCGCAGAAGCCGACTTCCCGGTTCGGTCTTTGCCGTTCCGTGGGCACCGCCATCTTTTTTTTAAAAAATTTTTTTTATTTTATTTTTTTCTTCTGAGCATGCGCAGAAGCCGACTTCCGGCACTGTGCATGCGGTCACCATCTTTTTTTCGGCTTTGGGTTTTGTTTGTTTTTTTTTTGTTTTGTTTTTTTGTTACTGCGCTTGTTACTGACCACGAGGCACGCCCACGAGGCGCGAGAGGGAGCGAACCGGCAGCGAGGTAAGTTGGAACCCACCCCTGGTTATAAGTATAAAACCCTAAAGACAGTAAGAGTGACAAAATGGAATTGTGGATATATGAAGAATTGATGGAGATCACAAAAACTATACATGAACTCTTAAAACTTTTAAAAGGTGATAAGAAACTAGAAGTGGTGTTGGATGATATAAAACATGTAGAAATTACAGCGTTGGAGGAGCAAGGAAATAACATAGAAGGACAAAGAATTGAAAGCAAAAAACAGATAAATGATTTCACTGGGATTTACAGTGGCAAGGGAAGAATAGATAGGAGAAAATATTCACTGCAAAAAAAACAATTAAGTAAAGGGTGTAACAGTGGGAAGATTCTAAGAAAAAGCTGGAGGAAATCTAATCAAAAAATAGGCTTAAAAGGTGGAATAAAAAATAAGAAAAAAAGAAAGTATATATATAGAAAAAAAAAAGAAAAAAAAGAAGCTAAGAGAAGGGGAAAAAAGGAGAAAGTTAGTGAGAGATGGAACTTGTGAGAGGCCAAAAGAGAATGGTTGAAGAGATACTTTAGTAGACTGAATTGTATAAATGTGATTAATTGTGTTTGAATGATTACTTTAAATGGTTTTCATATAAGATTGACATATAAGGTCATAGTGTTTATAATAAAATGAAATATAGATATATAAACTAAGAAGAAAAAGATATAAATATGAAAGATGAAAACTAGTAATATGGCTTGTTTTCAATGATGATTTAAGATGTGATGAAGAACATACATATTAGAAGAGTTAAATGTATTAATGTTATTAATTGTGTTTAACTGATTATTTTAAATGGTTTTTAGATAACCTATAATGTTCATACTAAAATAGAAATACAGGTGTATAAGATAAAGAAGAAAAGATATAAATATGAAGAGTGAAAATCAGCCATAGGAATCTGGAAGATATTTTTATTAGTGGTTAACATAAGAGATGAAAATTTAAGGGCTTGTAGTGATATTATTTTTATAAAAATAAAATGAGTAAAGATAAAAAATAAGGAAAAGAAATATTATGGTTGAAATCAAAGAAGAGATCGGTGTCACATCTTGTTCATAATATAGTTATGATGAAGGGGGGAAAGAAGAAGAATATTGGAAAAAAGAAGTAATATAAAATTAATTTAGCCTGATAGAAATGAAGATGATTTATATCGTCAACATAACTTATAATATTAAATCTGTTTCTTAGTAGCATATTGAAATAAATTATAGGTGGTAAATAATTGAATGTAACAATGGGAAGAAAAGCTGGAAGATGGAGGAGTGGAGGGGATTGGAGGGAAGTAGGGGAGAGGAGAGGAGAAAGGCCGGAAAAAGAAGAGAGGATGACTGCTCCCTGTGGTCCCTATGTTTGATTAGACTCAGATGATTCTTGACTTTGTGTCTCCTAAGGCTAACATTCCAGTTTCTTCTGTAGCAGCTTCTTCACATGCAGAGCCCTGGGCCATAACAATATGTATCAGTACACTGATCAGAATATCTTTTTGTTGATATTTTTTCCTGACAACTGAAATAATTATCCATAATTTTATTCCCAAGTATCCCATGGTGAAAGATTCTGTCATCCTTTAGTGATAGAGCATTATAAAAACATTTCTTATCAACAGATATTTGCCCTGGAGGACTGTAATTTGAAACATGTCTCTTGAATCATATTTAGGCACAATCTCAGAAAAATGTATTTACATAGGTTATTTGGACTCCAAGAGGTGAGTTCCTTCAAGAAGACTCATCCAGTTTGATTTCAGACTTCCAGCGAAGAAAAATAATGAATGGTAAACTCCCCCCAAAACAAAACTGACAACTATGGTGGGAGGTTTTCTTTTTAGTCTTTTATTTTTTAGTATGCATTAATTTTTATTTATGTAATTGTAATTTTTAATAAAATTACTATTACAAAAGAAAAACCATCAAGTTTGATCTCAGCGCATGAATTTTCTTAAAATTTTGTGTTCTTGAGAAAGCTTATATGAAGTTTACAAGTGAATATCATTCAGATAAAATAAAAGTGTTATTATCATACTAAAATAACATGCCTTCTTTTTAAAGAAAATTATTTCTTTTGACATTAAAACTCAAAGTGAAGAAAAGAAGGAAGATAGTTATGCAAGTCATGAAAGGAAAAATCAGAATTCATATTCAGGCAGTACTATTATTAGGTCAATGCAGTTACCACAGAACAGGATATACATTTTCACTGTGCTGAAATCTCTTAATCAGACAAATTGATTAATGGAGGAAAAATAAAAAAGCACCTAAAGTTCAAGCTATGAAATTTCCATATAGTCATAGATTTAAAATGAAATGTAGAATTAAATCACGTTAGTCTCTGAAGTAATTTCACTTTTTGCCAAGGTTTTCAAAGGACTGCTGGCTTGAAAAACAAAACCTGATTTAAGTTTGCTAGCTGGTATAATGAATTGTTCAATAATGATTTTGCTATTATATTATTATTAGCTATAATATAACTGTTAAGTTTTTGTTGTTGTTAGTAAAGATGTACCTCCATCTGTTCTATTACAAATCTTCACTTTTATCTTAATATGCCTCAAGCCAAAAGAATTCTACCAGGGTCCCAGGATGAGCACACAAAATGTGCAAAAATAAAATCTTGCTAGATAACCCTTATGTGAATTTCAATTCTTTTTTATGAATTTATTAGATGATGTGAATAGTCCTAGTACTAGTGACTAGCCCATAGTCTGTTAGATTCTTGTTAGAAGTACATTTGTGAATTTAGAAATGTTAAACTACTTAGAGAATAGATCTTTGGATTGCAAAATACTTTTTAAATTGTTTTATGATGTATTTTTAATTGCATGCCACCCAGAGTCATGTTCTGTGAGCAGCTATATAAATGTGATTTATAAATAAATATAAATAAATATTACTGAAATGAATAAGTAGCATTATATTTGATAACATTATATTATTGCAAGGTAATATTTTAAAACCAAGCACACTAAGCATTTTCTTGCCATTATGAGTGTGTATTGCAAGTTTAATGAGTTAAATAAACAGAGTTGTTAATTTTGAATTAATTATTCTAGGAGAGTAGTTTAAAATCAAGCATTATTGTGAATATATGACAACATTTTGGAATCTGCAAAGCACAATGAACTACATTTGGCAGAGAGGTTTGATTTTACTCTGATACCTATCCAGCATTCAGACCACTTAAAATATGTACACTTACAGGTAGTCCTTGACTTACGAATGTAATGGAGCCTGCCCTTTCAATTCGTAACCCGAGGATTCATAGGAGTGAATTGCATAACTTGAACACAATCACTCCCTCCTTTAGCCCACACATTTGCTAATTGAATGTGCGGCTCGTTAAGTGCATATGAGGTATCTCAGGGTGGGGAAGGCCATGAGGGGCCTAGTGATGGAACAGGACATCTGCTTCAGACCATCCAAGGCCTCCCCCAACTCACTGAGATACCTCATTCTCCCTCACCTGGGGTCCCCACAATTGCTCCATCCCCATCCTGCTGCACCGGGTCACTTACCTTGTGAAGATCTGTCTCTTCTCCAGCCTCTCTGTTTCTTTGTCTGCTCCCGGTGAGCAGCGTTGCTCCCGGGGCTCCATTCTCTTCGGCAAAGGGCCTCCATTTTCAGCAGCAAAGGCTTTTTTATTTATTTATTTATTTATTTATTTATTTATTTATTTATTTATTTGTTTGTTTGTTTGTTTGTTTGTTTGTTTATTTATTGTTGTCAAGTACGTATTTGGTAATATACATAACATTATTTATATACATAAGATGGGTGCAAATAAACGGGAGCATTTGGACAGGGATGGTAGGCACGCTGGTGCGCTTATGCACGCATCTTTTTGCAAAGATGGCAACCGTACCTCCTCCCCATGCACACTTGCTCCGTTCCTCTTCATCTCATTCAATTTAATTTTAAATGAATTTTAAATGTATGGTCTCTGTTTATTGGTTTATGTTTTATATGGTACTTTTATTGAATGTTTGTATGCTGCCTAGAATCACCTTTAGTGAGATAGGTGGCAGATAGGTTCAATAAATAAATTCATAACTGAAATATATAATGATGGCAAATCATCATTTAAGCAATCAAGTTAAACTGTCTATAAAAATTTTAACTGCCCACAGAAATGTTAATTTGACTTCAATATTATATAAGAGGCTAAATTAAAGCATAAATAAAAATTTGTAAGGAAATGTCTGTGATGGAATGTGCACGAGGGGAAGCAGTAGGCAAAGGGAGTTTTGGAAACACAGAGCTTTTCTAGAGAAAAGCCCAGATCAAGAAACTGAGCTGGATGGAGGAAGGAGAAGAGGTTCAAGATAACCAGACCCTAGAATCTCTCAGGATTGATTGATTGTTTGATTAAATTGATGTGCTGCCATCTCACTCTGTAAAGTGATTCATAGGCTTCAAGGTTATAGCTTGAGTTTGGCAAAATTCTGTCCATTAAATATAAGCAAATAAAGGATTGGACTCAATTGGATATAGCTGTGTCATTTTTGGTCTTAAGCCTGACAATATCATAGAATTAAAAGTAGTTCTAAACAGTTTTTTTTTAAAAAAAACTATTTAGATGTTATTTTATAAATGATTAATATTAATTTTTATTTTCCTAGCAATATTATTTTACTTCATAGAATACAATAAAAGCATTAATACAAATAAAATTACAATATCAAATTAATTTTAAAAAAGCAACTAAAAACTGAAAAGATCATCAAAGACTTAACTGTGGTTACTAAAATAACAAGGAATAAATAAAAGATTTCATTTTAAGCTGACTATGAGCCGAGGTGGTGCAGTGGTTACAATGCAGTATTGCAGGCTACTTCTGCTGACTGCTGGCTGCAGTTTGGCAGTTCAAGTCTCACCAGGCTCAAGGTTGACTCAGCCTTCCATCCTTCTGAGGTCAGTAAAATGAGGATCCAGATTGTTGGAGGAAATATGCTGACTCTGTAAACCACTTAGAGAGGGCTGTAAAGCACTGTGAAGCGGTATATAAGTCTAAGTGCTATTGCTATTGCTATTTTAAAAAGGCAATTGAGCATGGGGGACAGAGGACTTTAGTTGCTCTCTTCCAAACCTCTTGGCTAAGGATTTTTTAAGATTGTCTCTACTATTGTCCTTAATGAAATGACTGGTTATAAAGCAAGATGTTGCTATATGTTCAGATATAACATTGACTAAAATTTACAGCATAGACAGATGATGTTCATCAAATTCTGAGATTGATTGATTGATCAGACTTATGTGACTGCCTATCTCATACAATGACCCTAGGTGGATCACAACAATTCATAAAGCAGTTAAAAACATATCCTTTCCCCAGATGATGGACCAAACATCCCTGCTCCTTAGTACTTTGGGGGTCTTCACAGTCTATCAGAGGCAGGGGTAGGGCTAGGGGTCCCTCTGATCTCCAATGGGAAGCTGTCCCAAAAGACAGATGGCCACAGAGAAGGCATATCTCTGAGGTCTCATTAGATGGCAGCATTTAAGGGAGTGGACCTGGGGTATACCCACTCCTAGGGCAGATAACCTCATTATATGTGAACCCACAAGCAACATCATAAGACTTTCATACCATCAACTTGAATTAGGTTCAGAAATGAATTGGCAGTCTTTATAGTAAGACACGTAGAGAGAATATTTTATATTAAATTAGGTATAAGATCTTATGAATTGGGGTACAACATATGGAATTAAATAGTTTAATGCTGTTAATAACTTGTTGATAGGATTTTTTTGTATTTCTATCAAGTCTCAACTAAATTGCAATATGAAAAATATTAATCATCAGTGACAGAATTAGCATTTGAATTAGGCATACTGTAGTGTGATTTGGGTGACATAGAATAAGTGTGTCCATTAGATAGGCTTTATTTGAAATAAGTTGAGGAAGTATGTCATCAAACAATTATGAAAGAAAATAGTTACACAATACTGGTCATTCTCAAAAGAATTTAATATTTTTATGTTTCCATGGTAACAATATGCTTGATAATATTGTTACACCCTATAAGTTCATCAGACTGGTTAAAAAAAGAGGGAGACAACTTAAGATTAAAAGTTTAATCAGTAAAGTTAAATCAGAACTAAAATTTGTATTTGAAAGGTGATAAAATACTGCATTGCTGCAAATCACTAATACTACAATGGAGTTATTACTGTATTATGATAGTCGTATTTACTAAATACATTTATTAAAGTCATATTTAGTTGGTGATATTTACTAAATACATATTTACTAAATACTAAATGTTTCCTAAATTCCTTCTTTTCATCCTTCTTCGTTTTTTGAGTTGAAATATCATATGAAAGGATTTTTCTTGATTTAGCTTTACCTTGATTTTAAAGAGTCCAAAAGTCACATACTGTTTGCCACATTCTGAATAATCTTTTTATTTAATTGCTTACATAAACTTGGCAAAAAGGTGGATGTAGAGTGAATTTGTTAGTTGCAGCAAGCACAATATTTTGGCAGCATGTGGTATCCAGAATTTTAGATAACAAATTTTGAAGTTCCCACTTCAGACATATTGTAATGTTAGTACTGTAGAAAAGTTTAATTCAGAATATATTTCAAGTAATGTTTCCAGAGATTGGTGAGTTTAGGAGACAAAACATATTGTTAAAACATGCAATTAATTTTTTTAATTGATTTGTTAAACTAGTCTTGTTGATCTCCAGTTATTAAACAATTTTTGACTGTTAATGACATGGACATCATTTCGTCAGGATTCTCTGTCAGTAGCTGGTTTTTTGAGTTCCTATAAACTAATTATTGTCATTGGTAATAGTATCTAATCATTTTATCTTCTATGACCCTCTTTTTTTATTGCTTTCTATTTTTCCAAGCATCATAATCTTCTCTAAGGATTTTGCATCATGTGTCTTTTAGCTTTAATTTCATTATTAGTATTTTCAGCAAGTAGTCTGATTTTATTTCATCTACTATAAAATTATTTTTTCTTGCTGTCCATGTTATTCTCAACAACTTTCTCCAGCAGTACAGTTTAAAATCACCAGATAAATTTGTTTAGCCTTTGTATTGCTCCAGCTTTCACAGCCATATGTATCAAATTAATGCAAAATACTATTGATCCTCAGAAACAATTACTTTTTTGTTAGGGAAAAATTAACATATTTTGAAGAAGTATTATATCAAAGTAAACAGGATCCCTCCAAGGTTTTTACCTTCAGATTGGGTGAGTTACCATTAAGTGATCTAAACTGAGAAGTGTTGGAATTAGATTTGCAGCCAAATCACTTGAGTTGCTATTGTCTTTGAACTCAACTGGAATATAACACAGCTGTTGCTTTGGTAGCTCTTCACAGTAGGTTTCCAGTGCTGACAAGCTGAACAACTTATTTTCACCCTTAGTGTTCCGACACTGGTAGTAACTTTAGTTGTATAACAATTAAATGTGAATATGGTGTCATTTAACTTGTAATAACATAGACACACATTATCACTGCAATTCTAAAGAAAAAAGCAGAAGTGTGATTTTGCCTATGCACTTATTACGGCTTGTCATTGCAGACTTAAGAATAGTTTTATGTTGTTGCTATGTGATATAAAGGTTTGCCTCAGAGGTATATAAAAGGTATAGTTGGTCCCATTTGAAATGCCAGATGCCTACTTTATTATAACAAGAAAATGACAGTCAATTCCAATCAGAATTTACTGTGAACTTAAAGGCTGGAAGGACTTTGGCTAATCACTTATAATGTCAAATGAAAATTAAAGTATAAGGAAATTGAGTTCATACAACTTAAAAGTTTATATTCTTACCGGTTATATTAGAAGACCTACAATTTAATTAAATTATATGAAATTATTGGCCTTACTTGTTTTAGTACAATACATTTATATAATAGTTTTCTGATACATGCATATAGGTGGTAGCAGGATTGTTTGAGCTACTCTGCAAGAAAGACCTTTGGGAACTAAATACAGGCTTGTAATATTAACCATCTAGTTTTGTACTGAGTATATTAGTTATGAAAGCCAAAATTTGCATATTATTTTTACCTAAACCATTGAAATATTGTCAGTTTACACTACTAGGTCCTATAGTTGACATTCTCAGTTTTCTCTTCTTAAAATAGGATCTTTTCAACTATCAAGTCCTTCTTTTATTGATTATAGTGCTTCTGTCTTTGGCTTATTCTTTTTTCCTTATAGCTCAGGATTTTCTTCTCCTTCTCCCCAAGCCTTACCAAACAGTGAAAGCAAAGAGAGCTTATTTATATTTATTCATAAAATATTTCTAGTGGCCCAATTTCCCTTTATTCCTCAGTAGGAAACCATTTGGAGCTTGCTCTGTAGCCTAAAATAAAGATAGGCAAGAAAATGAAACAAGACATAGCAAACTATATGTAGCTAGAATTATAATAAAGCTATGGATCTAATATTCTCTATTGATTATTGAAAGAGTATATGAAAATTGTTTTGATCATTTTCAATAAAGTTAATTGGAATTTGATTATTTCCATGTCAGTTAAAACATCTAAAGGTTATGAAAATACATATGATAGGAAAGAAGCAAAGCTATCAAGAAGTTAAGATTCTGTTAAAATAATAGGTAATGAAAGGATCTTCCTGCATTGTAGTTACAGGAGATGTGTAATGCAGGAAAATCCTTTCATTTGCTTGGAATACATTGGTTTTTTTTCTATTTAGCATAATGCATTTTGCATTTCTTAATAGTTTCTCCCCTCCACTCACTCTACAGCCATTTGTGTTAAGAAAACAAATTGATTGTTGGTGGATAATGCAAACATCGTATATGATCCAGGCTAATTTGAATTTTCATTTTAGATTTAAATTGATGTTAAAATAAATATTGTGCATTGCACAAAAAGTATTTATATCATGCCTCAAAACACATAACATCCTACTTTCACGTAACAATAAGTATAGAATTCTGTAATTAGTTTTAAATCTGGATTTTTTTCACAGACTCTGTCAATATATAAGGGTTCATGAATTGGGATAGACATGGTAACAGGTCAGCCAATGGGGACTGTTTGGTGACCCAGACGGCTCGGAGCCTGGGCGTGGCTTAGGTTCACTGAACTGTATATATATGAGTGCATGTGTGATTCTATAGCCTCTGTATTATATTGCTTCTGTGAATATTACTTCTGTGCTTCTGGATTCTGAGTTCTGGTTCTGGTTTCTGCTGTATGGTATTGTATATAAAGAAGTTTCTTACCGGTATATATAATTGAATCCTGCTGAAGTTCATTTACTTGTGTGCTGGTCAGATGTGCTGCAAACTCTGACAGGTTATGGGCCCAGAGTACACAGAAAGACTGAACTGTAATTAAGCTCTTTTAACACAGGCAGTCGCCTGTGTTAAAAGAGAAACCAGGCAGAGAAAGCTAACAGGATGGCTGTTGAATTCAAGGAGAGCTCTCTGCCTCGATTGGGACAGAAGAACTATATAATTTGTGCTGCAAAGATGGAATGTTTCCTGAAGGCTAAGGAGCTCTGGGATATTGTTGTTAATTCACCCCAGGGACCATTAGCAGCTGCAGAGCAGAGGCAGCATGATAAAGCAATGGCCTACATCATCTTAAGTTTAGAGGATGAACAATTTATCAATGTAGCTGATTTAAAGACTGCAAAGGAGGTCTGGCTGAAGTTAAGAAGTATGCATGTGAGGTAGTCAGCATGCAATATTGTGCTATTATCAAAAAAGTTATACAGAGCCCATCTGCAACCAGGAGAATCTGTGGAACAGCATTTTGTACAAATGCAAACTTTATTTGTGGCGTTAGAACAGCATGGAATGAATATTCCTGAATCTCAAAAGATGCTGTTGGTGTTAAACAGTCTGGATGAAACTTGGGACATTGTTTCTGCAATATTTGAGTGCAAACCAGAGCAGGAGTTGCGTTTGGAGGCCTTAAAGGCTTGTTTGATTGCTGAGGAGAACAAGCGCCATTTTAGAAAAAGCCACAAAGAGAAATTCCTGAGGTGGGGGCCCAAGGAGCAGAGAGAGAAGAGCAATGGAAAGTTCCACAGACTGGCTGTCTGCAGAGATCAGAGCAACAGACAAGGTATCTGCAAAGAGAAAAGTAGCAGAAGAGACCAGAATACAGCCCAGCAAGAACAGCAACAATGGAGGTGTTTCCTCTGTGGTGAAAAGACACATTTAAAGAAGGACTGTTTGCAAAGAAAAAACTGTTTGCAAGGAAGAAATTATTTGCAAGACAAAAATTGTTTGCAAGGAAGAAAATTAGCTGATGGACAAGTTGCTGTGGCAAAAGTCAGCTATTGCAATAGCAGAGACAAATGGTTGATAGACAGTGGGGCAAGTTAAACAATTGTTACCAATTCTAAATTGTTTTACAGGATGGATCCAGCTGCTGGAGATGCAGTACCCTTGGCAAATGGCCAGAAGGCTAAAGTCATTGGAAGAGGGAGTGTGCACATTCCATATCTGGAAAAGAGGTTTAATGGTATATTATGTGTGCCTGAAATGGAGCATAATTTTTTGAGTGTCTCTAGTTTAGACAAGCAAGAATTTGAGACCACATTTGCAAATAGAAGGTGTCTCATAAAGAGAAATGGGAATGTATGTGCACAGGGCATAAAAGAGGATAATCTTTATGTGTTGCAAGGACAAAAGGTTCAATGTGCACAAACATTTGGCAATGTGCCACAGGACAATTCATGTGTTCATCTCTTGCACAGAAGACTTGGCCATGCCAGCTTCCGAGTTTTGCAAAAGATGGACCAGTTTGGAGAAGGATTAAATTTAAAGGGATGTAAGGCATACTTGGACTGTGCAGTATGTAAGTCATCAAAGTTCAAAGCATTCCCAGTAAGCAAGAGTAGTACAAGGCAGACAATAAGAGCTCTAGAGCTGGTACATGCAGATTTGGTTGGGCCAATGCAAGCCAGTTTGGGAGGAGCAAAATATGCGCTGGTCAATGTAGATGACTACAGCAGGTTTGGGTTCTGCTATTTACTAAAGAGTAAAGTGGAGGTGATACAGATATTTAACCAATGGGTAAGCTTCGTAGAAAGAAGATATAAGCAATAGGTATGTCAGCTGCAAACTGACAAAGGTTCAGAATTCATGTCAGCAAGTTTTCAACAGTGGTTGGGACAGTTAGGAATAAAACACAGACGCACTAATCCATACACAGCAGCTGAGAATGGTGTATCTGAGAGACGGAATGGAGTCTTACAAACCATGAAGGACTCACTGCTGGAGAACTCTGGTCTGAGCAGGTCATATTGGGGTGAAGCCATGTTGACTGCTAATTATTTAATTAATAGGCTGTGGAGTTCATCCATTAATGATACTCCATATGCTGTGTCTCTGGCACATTTAAAGGTGTTTGGAAGCAATGCATGGGTGCATATTTCAAAAGCAATTAGGAGAAAAGGTCAACCAAAGGTTAGAAAGCTCAGATTTACAGGCTATGAGCCTGGCTCAAAGAGCTATCGCTTTAGTGATGGGAGAAAAAGCATAGTGATTTCCAGGTCTGCTAGCTTTGCAGAGCAAAATTGGAACAGAATTGATGCAAATTTATGGAATGATCCACTTAGTGACGGTGATCCACTTAGTGATGGTAACTCACTTAGTGATGGTAACTCACTTAGTGATGGTATCAGCATTCAGGGAGGAGAAGCTGAAAAAGATATGAAGCAAGAGAGGGTTGAAACACAGCAGCAGTCAATGCCACGCAGGTCAAAGCGATGGAACAAGGGGATTCCACCTGACAGGTATTCTGCTAGTAAAGTTAAAATGTGTAATGTATGGTATGAGCCAAGGAATTATAAGGAAGTATTGGCATTACCTAAAATAGAACAAATAAAGTGGAAAGAAGCCGTGGACAAAGAAATGAAATCCATGGGTGAACATAACATGTTCACATCTATGACTTTGCCACAGGGTAGCAAAGCTGTAGGATGTAAATGGGTATACAAGAAGAAAGTACTACCCAATAATGAGGTACAATATAAAGCAAGGTTAGTGGCACAAGGTTTTTCACAGATGAAAAATGTGCACTATGATGAGGTATTCGCGCCAACAGTAAAGAGTGAAAGCATAAGGCTGGCACTAGCATTGGCAGCGGCACATGGCCATAAAATTTGGCATCTTGACATAACCACTGCATTCCTCAATGCAGAATTAGAGGAAGAAATTTACATGGTTCAAGCACCAGGGTATGAAAATAAAAAGCCTAACACAGTGCATAAATTGAACAAGGCCATTTATAGGCTGAAGCAGTCAGCCAGGAATTGGAATATCTGTTTAGATGTTGCATTGAAGGGTCTTGGGTTCAAGTGTTGCAAGGCTGATGATTGCATATACATTGGAAAATTACAAGGTGAGGATTGTCAACTATTAGCATTTGTGGATGATCTTTGTTTCATTGCAAAGGATGTATCACAGGTAAAAGAATTTGCTAATAAGTTAGAGAAGAAATTTAAATTAAAGAATTTGGGAGAAATAAAAATTTATCTCGGTGTAGAGATACAAAAGACTGAGAAAGGTGGTTATGTTCTAAGTAAAAGAAGAAAAAATGAACAGCTGTTGGAGAGATATAACATGAAAGAGTGTAATACTGCTCCAACACCTATGAGCACAGATTTTCATAACAGTTTGGGTGAGGACAAGAGTGAAGCCTGTGATCAAGAGATATATCAGTCAGCAATAGGGAGCCTGTTATATCTGTCACAGTGGTCCAGACCAGACATAGCTTGTGCAGTAAGCATCTTAAGTCGCTTTACTGCTGCACCAACGCAATTGCATTGGATGGGTGTAAAAAGGATTCTCAGGTATTTGAAGGGAACTGTGAATTTGGGTCTTCAAATACAGGTCTCTGAAGAATTAAAATTGAAATGCCTATGTTGATAGTGATTATGCCAATGATGTAAAAACCAGTAAGTCTAATTCTGGGATTGTGGTATTGTTTGGAGGGGCTTTAATTGGTTGGAAGTCCAGAAAGCAAACAACTGTAGCCATTTCTACTGCACAGGCAGAATTTATAGCTCCATCTGAACTTTGTTCAGAGGTAACTTGGTACATACAGCTGTTGCAGGATTTAAGCATAAAGGTAAATGACGCAGTAACAGTGTATGATGATAATGTTGCTTGCATTAAAATGGCAACAGGTGACAGAGTAAAGAATAGAAGCAAGCATGTGGACATTAAATATTGTAATGTCAGGGAAGCCATTAAATGTAAATTAATTAGCTTGCTTCACTGTTGTTCAGAGGACAATCTGGCAGATATAATGACCAAGCCATTGGGTGGAGTGCACCATGGGAAGAATATTAAGTTATTCGGTTTTATGTCTATTCCAGTCATGAAGGGAGGAGTGTCAGTATATAAGTTATTGTCAATATACAAGGGTTCATGAATTGGGATAGACATGGTAACAGGTCAGCCAATGGGGACTGTTTGGTGACCCAGACGGCTCGGAGCCTGGGCATGGCTTAGGTTCACTGAACTGTATATATATGAGTGCATGTGTGATTCTATAGCCTCTGTATTATATTGCTTCTGTGAATATTACTTCTGTGCTTCTGGATTCTGAGTTCTGGTTCTGGCTTCTACTGTATGGTATTGTATATAAAGAAGTTTCTTATATATAATTGAATCCTGCTGAAGTTCATTTACTTGTGTGCTGATCGGATGTGCTGCAAACTCTGACAGACTCCCACCTTGGCAAGGGTGAAATTTTATATGATGTTTTGTTTTCTGAGAAGATCTGATTAAGCAGAGGAACTAATACTATACCTTTTCATCTAACATTAGTGGAAAATGATCTTATTCAGCTCTACAAAGTGGCCTGAGGGGGTCATTTGTCATAAAATAGGTTTGCTACTTTTATGTGGGGATAGCATCATGCTGAAAACTGGATGTATTCTACATGAGGTTATGTGCTCCACATAAAAATATTTTAAGATTCAATTTGATTTATAGGAATAGATGTGTAAAGATATGACCTCTTGTCAGTCTCACCAGGTAGACCAGACAGGAAACACAACCAGATAAGCTAATTCTACTTTATTGTAAAGCTACATTATCGGAAATTTGAAGTCTGAAAGTACAATTCTCCTGCCATCTCATTTACAACTTGAGAAACTAGGGAGTGTCCCTTCTGGGCTTCTTGCCCTGCCCACAATCTACCTGCAGGCTATGCTGTCTCTTATCTGATGGTTCCCTAGGCAGCATCTCTTTGCCCCGTCTCCCAAGGTCTTTCCCAATACAATTACAGCTTTCTACCAATTTGTTTTTTGCAGCTTGCTGCAAAAAAGTGAAGCTTTTTGTAACTCCTAGTAGAGAATTAATTCTCCTATGAGATGAAATGTTCTGTCCAGTCCTGTTTCACAGTAGCTTTTAGAGCTTGACTGTACAAAAAGGACATTATTTGATTGTTCCTTGTTGCCAGAAGAGCTAGCAATTGTATTTAAATAACAATCATCCCCAAGCCTGTAGACCTTAAGCTTTGATCAAATATGCAGTGCATAACTTCTCTAATAGATACTGATGTAGCTCATATAGTCATGGTTACTGAAAAGTAAACCCCGTGAAGTAACTCAATAATTCCAATTTGCATTGGTGAAGGATTGTAACTCTCAGCATCTTATCCTGGATGTTAGATGGAACTGATAGTGGATAGGCGTGCAATAGCAATTATATTCTGATTCTGTGCCATTTGAATCACATTCAGGTAATGTTTCTTATGTCTATAAAGAGCTGGATTGAAATAATTGCTTAGATTCATATTAAAATAATTTTGATGAAAACTGATAAAATCATTGAGGAAATCAGATTAACACATGAATTTTCACAGTCTTTGGCTTATCTGTTGTTGCCATTGGATTTCTGGAATTCTAGAGTTTTACATATTTTTGCAAAATGCTTAAAGTTTACCAAACAATGTTTTCCATTCCATTTTGTTTTTTCTTTTCTTTTTTTATATCCAGAAAGTGTTATGTTCTAACTGTTTAAACTATGTTGCATGGTTCCAACCAGGTCCAGCGTTTGAGCGGGAAAAAGCTCAAACGCTATTGGCTGGTCTGTCTGACAGCTCCCTATAAAAGGGCAAGCTGTCAGACTGCTCTTTGCTGGTTGCTGATACAAGAGCTGAAATAAAGAACTGCTTGGAAGTCTGTCTCCTGTCATCTCTACCCACAATCTAACAGTGGCGACGAGGGCTTGGGCCAGGAGAACTGTGACTAGCTTCTTCAGCACTTTCAACCAGCCAGGCAGACATCTTCCTGCCTCCTTGTGCCGCTATGTCCACCTTGCACCCGCCGGCGCCTTTCGACCCGACCAGGGAGAAG
>QLTV01004297.1:1262353-1275518 GCA_003457575.1 Thermophis baileyi | reverse complement strand
GAAGCCGAGAGCCAGCGATGTCCTCCCTTCGAACCGGTCCCGTCGGCCGTGGAGGCCACACCCAGTACCTTCCAGGAGCTTCCATGCTCGAGCCCCGGAGCGGCAGCAGCCCTGTCTGCACAGGCCGCTGCCTCACCACCAACTGAATTGCGCAGGTCTAGTAGGGCTCCAAAACGCCCCGCCTACCTGCGTGATTACGTATGCTGGACAGCTCCATCCAGGAGGGGAGGGGTGTTATGTTCTAACTGTTTAAACTATGTTGCATGGTTCCAACCAGGTCCAGCGTTTGAGCGGGAAAAAGCTCAAACGCTATTGGCTGGTCTGTCTGACAGCTCCCTATAAAAGGGCAAGCTGTCAGACTGCTCTTTGCTGGTTGCTGATACAAGAGCTGAAATAAAGAACTGCTTGGAAGTCTGTCTCCTGTCATCTCTACCCACAATCTAACAATCTACAGAATAAAGTATGCAAATAAAGTAGCTTTCCAGAAATGTGTGGAATAGATGAATAGATTTATTTATTAAAGTTGATTTTTTTTTGTAAAACTACTTGCATATTTCCTTTAAGGCTAGTACATGAAATCCCATAAACATTTGGTATATATAGTCTCATAAATTCTTCAGTCAAAACTGAGTAGAAGATAAAAATCTCTTGAAATAGCAAATAGCTCCAAAACCAATCAATAGGATATAACAAAATTTAGGGGAAGTTATAATTTACCATTGCAACAAAATGTAAATAAAAGTATCTGGCCAGTCTAAATAAATGTGCTTAAAACTCATTGAACGAAAAGAAAGGGAAAGAAAGGGAAAACAAATGTGCATTATACATGGATTTCTGCAGTGTTTTGAAGTACTTTGTTGTACACAAAAAGCAATTGTCTTTTTTCAGTCTTGCTGTAAAACAGTTTTTTGATTAAACACTGTATATATTGTGTCTTCAATCTCGAGAATTGATTCATATCACATATATTAACATTTTAACTTCCATAATTCTATTAAAATTAATGATGTCACATTGGGTTTAAAACAAAAATGGGGAATAAACAGTGGTGTTTCAGATCTTAAAACAGCATGAAATTGTCTGGCTGAAAGCTTCCAACTGCTAAAAATATTTTGAAGAATGTTATTTGATTCTGCTGCTTCTACTATAGGTTCATATGGTGTTTGCATATAAAGGCTTTCTTTATGGTGGTTCCTACAAAGTAAAATTACCCTAAAGTCCTCTGTCGTTTAATACCACAAGTATATTCCCTATACTTTCCTGGACTTAATATGCAAACTGTTTCCAGGTTCAGAGCTATAGTAATTCTAACGTAGGAACTGTAATATAGATGTTTTATGATATGTGGCTTATATTAAAGCAATAGGAAATAACATGTCAGTTTTCTCATTAGTAAATTGTTATAATAGCTTACATAAAATGAGACAGCCTATTAATATTTTCCTTAGATTCACATTTAAAAGAAAAATACTGCTATCTCTGTAAGTATCCTTATGATACAACAAAGAAATTCATTATATTAAAATGATCTGGCATGTCTAAACGAGCTTGAGCTATATGAAAATTTAAAGATATTGCTGAATATCCATTTTTTAATTTTATTAAAATAATGAAAAGCATATTTTATTTTAACTTACAGTGTAAAAGCTAATTGATATGAAACATCTAGTTCTGCATATCTGTTGCAAGTTCTTTTGTGGTATTAAAAACCATTTTTCTTGTTACATATTTAACTTGCATTGGAAAAGCAATTTAAAATTCCTATCCACACATCTACATTTGTGTTACCTGTCTCCTTATGTCAAAAGAGCCTAGCCCAATTTTAAAAAAATCTACTGCCAAGTTATAAAATTTGCATTTTATTTTTACAGGCAATATAATACAAATTAAATGAATTTGACATAGCAATATCACAACATATACTAGTTTTTTAAAAAAAGATTTTTACTAGGATAAAATAACTGCTGTAGTAGTATAAAAGAACATAGTGCTTGATCATTATTTAGGAAAATACTAAACGATATCAAAGATTTGGTCAAACAAAAAGCAATACCCTAATTAATCTAACATTATTCATGTTTCCCATATGTCTGTTTTTCTTTTCTTGTGAACACAGAGTTCTTTGAAAACAATTATATAGTATTTGTGGTTTTAGGTTCTCACTTGCATACTATATTCCTATTGTATTTCTACGTGTTTCTCATATGTTTCTACATGTTTTCATGGGAATTCATGTACAAATACAATAGGAATATAGTAGTTTATATAACATATGTCCATTACAATTGGAAATATATTCAAAATGGCTAGTTAAAAAGGAGAAAAGAAATCTAGCATTTAAAGAAATCTAGAGATGACATTTCATTTAAACACTTCCCACGTTTGCAAAAAGTCAACAAATACTTTCCTTTTGCTATAGTTAAGTTCCATTTGTCTTTTAATTTAATTTTATTCTCACATTTCTACCTTAGGTGTACTACTTAGTATATCATTTTTTAATTTTATTTTTGTCCCCATATTATCTATCATCTATCTATCTATCTATCTATCTATCTATCTATCTATCTATCCATCTATATCTTTCTTTTTTTTCTTTCTTTTCTTTCCTTCCTTCCTTCCTTCTTTCTTTCTTTCTTTCTTTCTTTCTTTCTTTCTTTCTTCTTTCTTTCTTTCTTTCTTCTTTCTTTCTTTCTTTCTTTCTTAAATCTATTTTTGCAGAAATATATCTTCTTGATGCTTATTCTTAATATGTATTAGAACTTAGTGCAAAGAACTAAAAAAAACCACTGTGTTGCACATTATGTTGTTCCTGAGGAATACTTATGCATACTTCCCATTGTCTACCAGTTATGAAGCAAAGCTTTTCAACTGTAGTATGTTTCATCTTTTAAGCAAACCCACATACCAACATAACACAAGCACTTTGTCCCATAATGACTTTTTAGCTTCTACAGCACCTATATGCTATGACTGCAGACTATATTAATATTAATGAAAAAATGGAAGTTTTAGATTTAGTGACTGTTGTTCCCTCCCTGCACCTCTCTTATGTTAAATCCATTAGCAGAGATGCACGTATATTAATAAATTAAAAAAAGAACAAAATGGGTCTCCATTCAGAAAATTGACCTTTGCAGTATTATGTCTTCATATGACCACAGTAATGTTTGAAATTGACCTGAATGCTGTTGTTATCTCAAATGCAGCCTTATAAAATTCTTATTTTATAAAATGTGCTTAATTATACTGATCTGCTTTTGATGTCTGATAAAATGTGTTGAACATTATTTTTATGAATATTATAATTACTAACAGAACTTAATAAGACACTTCTAATTATAAGTCCACAATTTTATTGTTCATTCAAAAAGGCAGCATTAGTTCAACTCATTTCTATATAACCATTGCAAAAAATAATAATAGGTGAAGTAATCCCAATATAATTAATTTCCTATAGTTTACTTCATAATTAGAGTTTACTTTAGGCTCTCAAAATTATGAAGCTCACCTTATAGTAGCAATATGGCATTAATTCTTAAATTTGGTAGATATTCAAATTTATGTTCACAAGTGTAAAAATAAGACCTGCATAATTGCTCCATTTATATTTCTTTTCATAATGAAGTAAGTAAATCTTTTATAGCATTCAGCACCACTTGTTTGCAAAACCTTTATGTTAGTCTGTTGCTATTAAAAATGTGTTTACTATTAATTTTATATAAATTTGTTCAATTCATAATT
The DNA here is from genome assembly GCA_003457575.1 of Thermophis baileyi. Lineage (NCBI taxonomy): Eukaryota > Metazoa > Chordata > Lepidosauria > Squamata > Dipsadidae > Thermophis > Thermophis baileyi. Next base: position 1,271,777 of record QLTV01004297.1, on the reverse strand, counting down.
CTTGAATTTATATAAAAGTCACTTCATTTAAAAACATTTTACAAGTGCAATTTTCAATGTACACAAAATATATACATTGAGTGATAGTATATACATAAATATAATAGACAAAAAATATTGTAAAAATGTGCATTTGACTATAAATTGTATGCATGNTTTAAAGATGTACAACAACAAAAAAAATAAGAATCAATATAATAATAATAATAATAATAATAATAATAATAATAATAATATAATAATAATAATAATAATAATAATAATAATAATAATAATAATAATAATAATAATAATAATAATAATAATAATAATAATTAGGAGAAATGTATATGAAAATGTATCAGGATTTTTGTATTAATTTTCTTTTAAATTTTTAACTATACAGAAGTAAGCTAAACAAAATTAATTGAGAAGTGAACTAAATAAAATGTACAGATTTGCCCACCTATATACTGTAACAATTAGAATACAAATCTTCTTGAACCAGAAAGCAAACATCCACACGTATGTACCTGTATTTTAATTCCAATAAATATTGTAATGGATGGAATAATGAATACAAAAAATGATGTTTTATAAAGTACCTGACCAGTTCCTAGAAAGAATAAATGCAAAGGGGGTTTTTTAGTCACCAATATTTGGAATGCGCAGAATATACACGAAGAATTATATTTGTACATTTTCTCAAGGTACTGTAACTATTATTAAGTTGTTATATATATATTTTTAATCCTTCATTTGCTCATGTTGTCCAGGTTATTTGGACTGGTTGATTCTGCCTGCTGTCCAGAATGTCAGAAGGTCAGAATGAACTCATATTTTTAGAAGCACTTTTTGAAAATTAAATGCTTGTGGAAATTACAATCTAAGTTGCATAACACTCAATGCATATGTTGAAGATTATTTTTCTCTTGGATGATATATAACAAGAGATATTCTCTTTTTACTTATCGAATGCCTGACATTATACAAGATTTTCTTTTTACTTTTTGAAAATAAATTGTGTCAGGAGGCTATGATTTTGAACAGACGGGTAGCATGAAAAGAGGGAGAAATTTTTTTCCCCTGTTGGTTATTTTTCATTGTATCCGTCTTCTGTTCAATATTTTTTCTTCACAAGTTCAAAAAAGGAGTTTAGGATTAAAATAGTCACCAAGAGTACAATGACATCCCCTTTCAATTCCCCCACTGAAATTGCAATCTTAAATAAGCTTGTAAGCTTCATTAAATGTTTGTGTTTGTTATAAAATTATATATTGCCCAATTTCATGGATTTGGGGTAGTTTATAAGCAAACCTTAACTGTATAAACTCTCTTCTGTATACTCTCTTTTGTTTCTAGTTTATTTTCCTTAATAACAACAATATGAAAATCCTTGTTTTAATAATGCATTATTATTACTATAAAACTTCACCGAATTTCAATTTTATCTCATTAATGTTTATATGACTTCTAAATATCAGTACATGTTTTCCAATCTATGCAGAATCCTGAACAAAAAGGGCTACTATGATAAATAGCAGACAGGTGTTATGCTTGTGTGAGATCCAAAGTACTTCTAAATCCTTTTGAACTATGTACAGCTATAATTTATATTCATTCCTACCTACAGATCATACTATATTTGCTTGGCAGTTTGCCAACATAAAAAAACAGTCATCAAATTATATGATAAAATTATTCATATGTTTTATATATATGCATATAATGGACTGGTCCTGTGATGTATGTGAAATATTTGCACATCCTAAAGAGAGTAATCGAAACATTTGTGTATGAAGAAAACTTATTAATATAAACAATTGAAATCAAAATCAGTTTCCATTAATTAATTACCACTTGACTGTATTTTTTCTTTCCCCTACAATTCAGTAATTCTGTTATTAAGAAGCCACAGTTAAGATATTAAATATAATTATAAATGAAAGTGTAGAGAATAGTTCTTTACATATTAATAAGAATAGAGCTCTTGACTATTTCCCACTGTTTATGCTGAACATACTATCACCTCTTCAAGAAAGCCTTTGGCTTTGAGAAAGTGACTACTACTCTCCGCCTGCAGTCTTACCTTCTGTCTTCTGTCAGTAACACCAAAGGAAAGAGGCCCCTTCATAACACTTGGGGAAAATTCAGTCTCTTGAAGCTTATTCCTTCCTCTTAAGGACTCATTAGGTATTATACTACAATTAGAGCAATACTTATGTGAGCATATAATGGTAATTGCCTAACTAATAATCTGTATTAATGGAAACAGAAAAAGAATGTCCCCTTTGATAGCTGAGTGATTTCTGTTAATCCAGGATATTTATAGTATTTTTACCATCCATTTTTTTTGTTTTTGCTTTCATTTTTTCCCTTCTCTTGCTATACATTGCTTAAAATGAGTAGGTATGGTTCCTTAGCACCAAAAAATAATACATCATTTATTAATATTGTGACCCAGGGGAATCTACAATGTATGGTTACTTCTATCAGCAAAGACAGTTGTTCTTTTTCTAAACCCTCTTTTTCACTAACTACTTCAAACTATCTGTTCACTTATGTAAGCAAAATAAAATGTCTTAGCTCATTCAGGTTTCACAAGTTATTTTCAGGTTTTCTGTTTAAGAAACTACAATATATGAAATGAACATCTTCCTTCTTTATCCATGCTGTACTAATCATTAATGTCTGAGTAACCAAAAATAGTATTGATAGATTATCATAATAGAATTAAATAGTGAATCCCCCAGTTGTACTGCCACACTTCTGTTATACAAAATAAATGTTCATGATATTAAATAAATTATTTGTTGACCATTATGTTTTGAAGCCTAAGTTTTCAATATAAAAGTTTTATATGCTTTTATTTATAAATAAATAAATAAATTAGTAGCACTGTGATAGTATATGCTCATACCTGATAGAAAGTATCATAATTAATTGAGATTGTTTTCTGAATAAACAAGTATAGATTTGTGTTCCGAAGCAATATCTAAAAAAGTATTGGTACTATTTTAATTTAAACCTGCAATTGCAATTAAATTTAATTTTTAAAACTTGGAAGTAACTATGATCTGTATGATATGTTCATTGATAGTACTGTTTTGATTACATTATCAATGAATATCTAATACGTTAAACAAAAGTGAATAGTTACTCTTATTTTTTTCTTTATTCAAAATATTTGCTAATTTTTGTGATCACTTGCAATCATAATTGTCTCTTATAGCCAATGTGTTTTTTCCTAGAACAATAATTACAGTAATTGCTGAATAAGGGGTTAATACAAAATGTAAACTATGGTGTTTAATGGAGAAATTTAAGACCAGATAAAAAAATATAGCATCCCACATATTTCTCCATAATTGTACAGTCCTCCAGAGATAATGGATATCATTATCAACGGCGCCTGTCCTAGGAAACTTGGCAAGGTTATGATTGTTTGTTACAGCTTTGGTTATATTAACATACACATTAATATTTATAAATATTTGATGTCATGTTAATTTTTCATATAAGATGATTTATGTAATGTTGCTGTGCTCTGTTAGAAGGCATTTACTGTAGGCTTCAGAACGGAACTGGATTGATGCATGTTCTTTAAGGGAACTTGACTATATATTACTGTACATATGTACGATGAATCATTCCAGGGAAAAGTGATTCAAAAATAAATTATATAAATTGTAGAAAAGTGCCATTAACATTTTAAATAAAACATCATGAAAAAGACCACACTAACGTATTTCATACGTGTTATTAAATAGCAGGCTTTTCTATCAAAGAGAGCTGAATTTAGTGAAATTTTTGTTTAAATAATGTATTACAAATATTTCACACACATTTCTTTAAGATGCTGAAACCTTAAATTAAATTAATATAAAACAAGAATAAATTCTATTCTGATAGGATCCAAAGGAATGAATAGAATAATATCTATTGTTTCAACTGAATTACTTATTAATACTAGAATAGTGAAAATCATAAAAGCATGAAAAATGTACAATGCTGAGTTTCTCATTACTCCATGTACATTAGCGTTCTACAGTAGAGTTAGAACTAAGATAGTTTGTAGAAAGTTTGGGAATTAAGTCAGTGGCAAGAAGACTGATTTTATAGTCATGTATTTATACAAACATATTAACCATTTTACATCAAGCAGGAAACCTGATGTTTCAAAATTATTTTTATAGTATTATGTTAGAGTAATGGCAAGAAGCTTCCAGCCTATGAGCCAGGTCCATCTCACCAGACCTCCTCATTATTAAATATACTGATGTCCTACTACATGTCACCCCTCTTGAGAGTCTCTCGGAAAGAGTAAGGGAAACTTTTCTAGATCATACAGAGGTCTTTAAATCAGCACTTTCCAAAAGCTTTCTTTGTGCATTGCCTTTGTTGCTTGCAGTGCTTCCTAAAGAAATTGTTTCCTCTTTATTGCTCCTCAGCAGCAGCTAAAAAAAGAAGGCTATATAGCTAGGGCAATTTGTCTCTTCTTGAGACTTCTTTCTCAAGAAATGAAATTTGATTCCTCAATTAAAATTAGGCATTTGATAACCAGGAAACAGAGAAGAATACAGAGCAAACTGAGGGAAATTTAGCATTTGGCCCTGGGGTTCCTGGTATTATTGAGAACTATGATGTGTCCTTGGTTGTAAGTGTATGTATATGAGAGAGTTGGTCTGACACAGATGACTAAAATTAGCATGTAGTTTCACATTTTCTTGAATAAAATTATTTTCCTTGAGTTAAAAAGTTTCCGTTTTGATTTAGAAGGCTCTGTACATTTTTTGCATCTATATCTGTTATAGGTTCCATGGAGTGGAGGGGGAGGATGCATCATATATATGCACCATAATGCTATTACACAAATTATACATTTGATGTACTTGAGAATAGATATGACACACAATGGCAACTTATTTAGCTTTTGTAGTTGTTTTTTTACTTTTTTAAAAAAAGTTTAATTATTTTCTAAACACTGATGTGATGGTTTTAAAACTATTCTGATTGTTCAAATTCTGAGCTCTGAATAAGTGGATAAAATACAGCATCCTTTTTTGGGTTGAGGTCTATATTCTTTTGAGAACAATTTTGATAGGATCATGTCAGTGATGGGGTAGACTGGAAAAAGTGGTGGGGAGGCAAAATCAACATGATCTCAATAACTTTTGTTCTCTTTTAACACCCAGCTTTGTCATTCTGACATCCCTTTCTGTATCTTTCTGATATACAGTATACGGTATACTCTCTTATATCTTTTATCTAAGGCAGTACGCTGCCAGAAAGGACAAATAATTTTTATAATGTATTATTTTTAAGGACTACATAAAATTAGATCTACGGTACATCCACAGGATGCCCATGCTTTAATAATTCCAATTAATGGGATTCTGTGCTCCTTTATGTGTAAGATAAACACTATTCCTAATCAACATCAAGAAAAAGCTTTAAACCCTAACAAAATTGCTCATTTCCTGCTGTTTGTAGAAAGGGGTGGGGGAACTACCTTACCCATAGGGATAACTGACTAGGTAACCTGAAAGCCTCTCTTCCCATTGATTATGATTGGATTCACTGGTAAAGAAAACTGCCTCCTAAAAACCTACTGAAAATTTCTGTTTTCCTTGTATATAAGTAGGACAACAGCAATCTGTTTAATTAATTGCTCTATGTGTATTTGCCACCATCCAAGACAGAATTTTTATCAGGATCCTTTACAACAATCTGAAACAGGTTTTACTAATCTAAATACTACTTTCTAACTCTAAATGTCCACTTTCCATCTAATGACACACTGAAAATGGAATAAGTAAAAGTGTTCTAGTGGTGGTATTGGGATAAGAAAAGTACTCATAGCAAATGATAAAATCACCTAACAACAGTAATAAATTGGCATCAAAGACAACTGTCTTTCTGCCTTTGTCTTCTGGAATGATGATAATGTTTTGATCCTGAAGCATTAAGACTGTTTTTTTCTTCTGCTTTACCGTGGCCCAGTTTTTGTTCTTTGGGGGGGGTTACACTTATGAGGGTCATACATTTTCATGGATCTCATTGGAGAATTCAATTCTTTTGAATGCTGTTTCTAATGCTGCAAATAATTCTTCACAGGACTAGTTTCCTGGGGCATGAAAAATCCAAGACAGTCTATGACAATGTACACAGCTGCTCAGACACAACAGTATAACAAAAATGATGCTTGAACCAATAGGCCTTCTCAGCAGGAAATTTCAATGTAGGCATCAGGTACTGAAAAGCCTTGATATATTCATGTAGATTAGCAAAATAGGCTAAGATTCAAGTACTTAGACAGAAAAGGCTAAATTATATACAAATAATATGCATATTTGGGTTCCAATATTGGGATTTTTTTCAAAACTTGAAAAGAGTGGGAGAGTCATGAACATTCCCTTCTATCCACATATTTTTGTATATTTAAATAATATCTGCAAGAGAAGAATTGTTTGTTTTCCTTTTCTTTATGTCTTAGCAGTGTTCATATTCTTGTATGCATGGGGAGATATAGTAGTTATGATTAAGATGTGGCTATACTCAAATAGCCTCCTGGAAATTGAACATGCTGGTTTGGAGATAACTAAAAGTTTGTTAGTTAAAGGGTGAGAATTTCTTTCTCCCCAGTAACCAATAATGTAAGCATAGTTCATAAGAACTAGTATCTTCAGAATAAAACTATTGGCAAAGAGCTGCAGGAATTGGCTCTCCAGGAATCCCAAGAGAAAGACCTTATTTCCTTCTGCTTGCCAAAATGGATATTCAGAATAACCATATAATTAATATTCTGAACTGCCTGCCATATTTATCTGCTGTTCCACTAAAAAGCTTGATTTCTATAAAAAAATACCAAAATCTCTTCTTTTTTTGACTGGATTATAATCCATACGTTGAACAGCCTAAATAAAAATACAAATTTTCTGCAAAAGGAAGGAAGGAAGAAAGGGAGGGGGGGATAATAACCAACAAATGCTCTGTCCTACACATTGGCAAAATGAATCAGAACACTAAATACAAGCTGAATGGACACGACCTTACAGACGACCCTCACTTTATCAAAGACCTTGGAGTACTCATATCTAATGATCTAAGTGCCAAAGCCCACTGTAACAACATCGCCAAAAAGGCATTAAGAGTTGTAAACCTAATCTTGCGTAGCTTCTTCTCCGGTAATATTACACTACTAACCAGAGCATACAAAACATTTGCTAGATCAATTCTTGAATACAGCTCATCTGTCTGGAACCCGCACTGCATATTGGACATTAATACAATTGAGCATGTCCAGAGATATTTTACGAGAAGAGTCCTCCACTCCTCTGCTCGCAACAGAATCCCTTACGCCACCAGACTTGAAATTCTGGGCGTGAACCGCTCCAAACTCGATTGCAGAAAATACGACTTTAGCAACAGAGTGGTCAATGCCTGGAACTCACTACCTGACTCTGTGGTCTCATCCCCAAATCCCCAAAATTTTAACCTTAAACTGTCTACTGTTGACCTCACCCCATTCCTAAGAGGTCTGTAAGGGGCGTGCATAAGCGCACCAGCGTGCCTACCGTCCCTGTCCAAATGTTCCCTTTTATTTGTACTCATTTTATGTATTCAAATAATGTTATACTTATGTATATTATCAAATACATACTTGACAAAATAAATAAATAAAAAATAAAAAATAATTAGATAATGTCAAGAGTAAATATAGATAGTCTTTGACTTACGACCAGTCATTTAACAACCATTTGCTGTCACAATCGCCTTGGAGTGGAAGCTTTTAGCCCCCTGGTCTAAAATGTTGTTCTGGCCATGACTGCATTTTGGGTACTTACAGTAGCAATCTAGTTGCATTTACAATTGGTTGCCAAGTGGCCTGAGATCATGTGAATGCCATTTACAATATTCTCTGCTGGCTTCCCAAGAAAATGGGGTGGGGGTTTGCAAGTGAAGGGGGTGTTAGATTTGGGCCTCTCAGAAAGGCTCTAGGGGGAAGGAGAAAGTGCTAGCAAACACCAGCATTCTTTCCAAATGCTGGTGCTGGCATTTGCTGGCATTTTTACCAGATTTGGGCTCTGAGGACTATTTTTTGTAATAGTCATTCAATATTATTTGTAGTCACACCAATATAAGTTGCTTGAATGAATATATCTGTCCAATTATGTTCTGTTCTGTTCTCCTTTCCTACTTTATAGGAATACTGAAAGGAAAGCTACATTCAGCAGTGTCCACAGAGGTGGGCAAGGGGGTCAGACTGACAAAAGCAGTGTCATGGTGCAAGCTTCAACCTGTTTTTCATGTATATTGAAACATACGTAGAAGAGGCAAGGCTGGCAGCAGGATGCTGTAACACTTGGTTTTATCATTCTGACAAAAGCAGTGTGATCCTGCAGATCTAACTGAGGTTAGATTTGCTGGGGTTTTTTAATCATTTTCTTTAATCAAATATGTTAGTGGGATGTCAGTAGAAATATAATCAAAACTTATTCAGACATATTTATAAAAAACATGTACCATAGGAGTGCAGGAAAGCACGGCATATTCAAAGCTATAAGCCAAAATAATTGGTATGGTATTACCAATTCGTAATATGGTAATTGTGCTTCTGTAGGTATCTGTATGTTTCTAGTTCTTTGAAAGAAGAGAGCAACTGGTATATGTTTATGGTATAGTAGTAACTACTAATGGCATGCAATCTTATCTTTCCTCACTTTTAGCTTCATCATCTATTCCCTGTTTTACACATAATCTAATAGTTGATGAATATTCAAGTCAGTGAAAGTTTGTTTATTGCGTACTGTAATATATGACCCTTCCAGCCAATTGGCAAGTTGCATTGCTGACATTCATGTTTTCTAATGGAAGCAGCAGATTTCTGTGAGCAGAATAACCTTTATAACTTTCTTCTTCCGTGATCAGCGTGATTATAGAAATGGTTGCCCCTGTAACTCCGAATCTGACCGAACACTTTTAAGAGCCTTTATTAGGACTTATTTAGTGGCAATACAGGTGGCAAAATATTCACATTTTTCCGCACTTATTGCATCCGCTGATTCGCGCCCAGCCGCCCTATTTAGGGTGACCCGCTCTCTCCTTAATGTAGGGAGAGTGGAGGAGCCCTTGCAGGGTAGAGCTGAGGAGTTTGTACAGTTTCTGACGGATAAAGTCGCTCAGATTCAGACGGACCTGGACTCTGATTGGGCAATTCCGACCGAGATGACGGGGACAGGTCTTAGTCCTATTGTGTGGGATGAAGTTGAGCCTGTGACTCCTGAGGAAGTGGACAAGGCTGTAGGAGCGATGAGTTCCTCCACTTGTTTGTTGGACCCGTGCCCCTCCGGGCTGGTTTCAGCCAGCAAGGAGGTGACACGAGGCTGGCTCCAGGCTTTAGTCAATGTGTCCTTGAGGGAGGGGTCTTTCCCGCAACCATTAC
>QLTV01004297.1:1203969-1251107 GCA_003457575.1 Thermophis baileyi | reverse complement strand
GTGGCTCTCAACCTTTCTAATGGTGCGACCCCCCCGTGACCCCGCCGCCGCGACACCCCCCGCCACTGAGACCCCCTCCCCGCGTGGGATGAGGTGACAAAGGGGGCGTGGCACCAGGGGCGAAATGCTCCGGGTTCAGGCTTGCCTGCAGGTCGCCGGACAGCTGATAGTGTCGGAAGCGGGAGACTTCGCCCGGACGCCGCCATTTGGGTTCTTTTACCCTCTGCGCATGCGCAAAGCATTCTGCGCATGCGCAGAGGGTAGAAGAACCCAAATGGCGGCGTCCAGGCTACCAGCTGACGGCAACCCGCAGGCACGGCCGAACCGGGACCTTTGCAGTGACGGTGGCACCAAGATGGCGGGCAGGCATGGCCGAACCGGGACCCGCAGGCACGGCCGAACCGGGACCCTGCAGTGACGGTGGCACCAAGATGGCGGGCTAACACGCGCGGCGACCCCTGTGAAATGGTCGTTCGACCCCCAAAGGGGTCGCGACCCACAGGTTGAGAACCGCTGTTCTAAAGTCTTACATGTTGGACATAAGGAGGGAAATTATATATGTACATTGTTATAGGCTACTAAATAAAAGAATATGAAGCAATCCTGTCTAAAGAGACATAAAGCTTCTCATACCCCAGATTTGTGCATTTTATATAATGACATTGTATTATCACCCAGGTAGGTGGCAAAATCTTGCTGACCTTGAATTTTGAAAGACAAGCAAGATCAGACCTGGTTGGTACTTGGCTAGAAAATAACCATGAAATCCCCAGTCTAAAGACTTTTGGTTAACAGAGGTCCTCAAAGAAAACATTGACCAATGAGTTATGTTGTATTGCCAGAAAATTACGTAATAGTCTCCTTGAAGTCGCCAAAAGTTGAGCTCAGCTGAGTCTGCATCTCTACTGTCAACACAACTTTCTTCACAGTATTGTAGAACCGGTGATCTACATGCCAGGCAAACTGCATACTTTCTGAATCCACATTAACTTGTCAGGATTTAAATCTAGATCATTCAGAGACAGATTTATGATCTTGCCCACACATGGAGGTTGATTACCCCACACCCCTCCCTTTCTATATGCAGAAAAAGGCCCTTGTATTTTGAAACAAAGAAAGATGTTGAGAACTGAGACTGGGAAGATCAGTCTCTGAAATGAGCAAAATAGAATCCTCAGGGATTACCTGGAAAGGGGATCTAGGAATAATTGAGACACAGGGAAATCAACAACAATTACCTATGGTAAGAGAAATAAAAACATATTGCTATTATGTTATGTGTGATTATTTTTCATTTCTTTTTTATTTAGTGTGATGTTTAATTTAATGCCCCTGATATTTATTGTATCTATGCAAGTTTAATTATATGCTTGATGCAGCTTGGTATCTGAGTAGCAGATCCATTACACGGTGTGATCACTTCTGAACTTGTATTTCTTCTTTATAGTTTTTATGGAAGATTTCTTTAAGGTATTATTTATGATTTTATCTGTATCCCCCCCCCAAGTTAATTGTTTTATTGCATTTTAAGATGTGAATAATACATTGTAGAATACAGATAGAGGTACAGATACAGATAATAGCTAAGTAAATTTCTAAAATGTTAATGAAGATAAAATTGCTTGAATTGTACAGTTAATGCTTAAGTATGACATTGATAAACAGTTGCAAAAAAGTTTAATTTGATTAAATATTTGTCATAGAACTATGCTGTTAGTTTCACTATTGCTTTATATTCTCCAAGTTTAAATTCCCAGTCAGATATTGTTAATGTTGAATCTTTCTTCACAGCACTGTATTTTTATTTCATGCACCACTGAATGTTTTTACATATGAATACCCAAGGTTAAAAATGAATTTACATTCATTTTTTTCTTTTTCTTAATAAATAAGTTGAATTTAAATTATACCTGGTGAAATTGATCTAACAGGAAAAAGAACTATTTCCCCTAATCTCATGACTAAAAGGTACAAGAGCCAGGTGGTGGTGCTATGGAATGTATTTAATTATTATTTTTTCTTTCAATTTGTCAGTAAAGCTCATAGATTGTGGGAGTCCTGCATGCTGACATTAGTGGGGAGAATCCCACATAAAGTGCCACTTCTGGTGGCAACATTTCACCTTAGCAGCTCAGCTCTGCTGCTACAATCTTTTAGTTTCATATTAATATAACTTGTCTTACTTGAATCAGACAACTATCTACTTGTTAACTTGTGACTGACAACTGTTTGATTTTCTTTGTCATGCATTGAGAAATTAATTTGTACTGTTCTAACTAGAAATCTGCAGATGGCAATTGATTTTGGCACCTCAGAAATGTAAAAGGTAAAAAGAACAAAAAACTACATTCCATTGAAATACTTGGAATGATTTCCTTTACTGAGTACCTAAGTACCTACTTATAAGATTTTAATGAGAACAGGGCACGATTTCCAAATAAACGTGAGCCCAGAATTTCTTTTTGAATAAACAATCTGAATAAAAAAGTAAGTAGATAGATAGATAGATAGATAGATAGATAGATAGATAGATAGATAGATAGATAGATAGATAGATAGATAGATAGATAGATAGATGATAGATAGATAGATAGATAGATAGATAGATAGATAGATAGATAGATAGATAGATAGATAGATAGATAGATAGATATAAATTAAATGCTGTCCCAGGAATGTAAATCCTGATAGAGGCCCAAAAAATTCTGATCCCTTTTCCTTTTCAAGATATGTATAGAACTAAAATTCTAAAAAACAAATTTGTTAATTGGAAAATTTATATTATGCATTACCTATACTTTTCAGATAGTATGCAATAGAGTGCAATTCTTATACTGTAGTTCAGAAAGAAGATACTTCAGAGCAGTCCTAAGTTTCCAAAAATATGTCTTTGGAACTGCTGCTAAGCAAGTAGTGAGTTCACTGTTGGCTCACCTTGTTTCCAGCAATATCTTGGAGGAAATCAATAGGCAGATCCATGTATGAAAATGTCAATCCATAAAGATGAGAAGAAATGGGAGAACAAATAATGGGGGAAGAGTTGTTCCCACCTAGCAAATTCTTTATGCTTCCTGTGCCTTATGAAACACTGCTAAATTATTCAGTTGACCCTCTGGATGGGCAATATTCATTTAAGGACTTTTAGTACTGAAAGAGCATTAAGGTACATTATCTCATGAGCTGACATTAACTTTATATTGTTGAAACTAGGACAGTCCATGTCCATCTAATACAGCAAAGTGCTTTTTCACATTGTATAATTTCTCAAGATTTCTCAAGAATTAAGTACCTCTTTTTTATTCATAATCTACACAATATGAAAATGAAAGCAATAATCTGTGATGCACTAAACTTTTAAAGCATGGTTTTTAGAGATTTCAGCAACTTGGTTGCTGGGCTTAACTGACTTGATCACACATCTTTTACATTTAAAAGCTTCATATTATATTCTATTAAGTACAATTTATAAGAAATTACAATATAGAGGAAACATATTATAACTGTTGTAGAATACTGAATTTATGTTAGATTCAGTATGTCCTCCAGTATAATAGAAACCACTGCATAGCAAATGTCCATTTCCCTAGCAAGTCCAGAACTTGAAATTATTTCCTTTTAGCAATTCACTGAAGGAATGATGTTGTGTAAACTCACAAAAGTATATTAAAAGTGAAGCTGTAATGTGTGTCATGCCAATCTGTGCTATAATTCCTGCATCTAATAACGGTAGATAGGGACTTCAGAAATGTGTGCATGGATAAATAAAAATGCTTAAGATTGAGCACAATCTTTAAAATTTATATAACAAAAAAAAATTTAAGATGATTCACAAATTGATCCAAAATTTGGGATTTAGGACACATCCTTGATTGGAGCCAAAGACCAATGCAGCTAATTTAATTTGTCCAATAAAAGTTTGGATGTATTGCTTCTTAGATCTTACCCCTTAGTTCCCTATGCAAAGTTTTTCTGAAATGGAAGGAACTTCCCAAAGTAATTCACTACAGTACTGAAAATAAAAAGAATTTTCTTCTTAACATGACCTAATCCAAAGAATCCCAGCCACTATTTTAAAGGAGTTAATACATTTGTTTCATTGAACTGCCATTAGTGTTTATGCTTATAATCAACTCCTCCTACTGAATGCATGATAACTGTCTACAGTGCTAATTTAATATGCTAAAGATTCAAGGATATCCTGGTATTTTATAACCATTTTTATTTCAAAACTGTTATTGTTATTGAAAGCCCATTTGATATGATACAGAGTTTGCAATAATTCAGATTTATACATTATAGGTATTTAACTATATTGAATCTCTTAGGCAAGTATTTTGGCTTCCAGTTAAATTTGCAGCATATGTCACATATGATTTTTTTTATTTTTAGGGTCAGCAGAAGCATGTCTAAAGGAAACACTATCAGGAGTCAAGAATGCCTTGCCAATTCTTACTACCTGCTTCCTGAATGCTCTATGTTATTGTCACTCATCCTACATAGATGCACTCCAATAATTAATAGTAAACAGGGTGGAGAGAACTTTTTAATGTTCCCCTACTCAAGATCTTATGTTAAAAAAAAAGTTCCCATGAGTGAAGTATAAGTTAGCTTTTTTCAAGAAAAAGAAAAGGAATGAATTACATTTTTCTTCTTGTCCTTTAAATGAATAGCATAGTTTGGGTGAAATTATCAGGCAATTGCATGCCTTTTATGCAGATAATGCTATTTGATGAAAGCGGTGTTTTGATCTGCTAAGGATAATACAGATCCAGGGTTGGATTCATTGGTAAGAGTAAAGCTGTCTTCTGTGATAACTTCATCTCAGCATGAGGTCAGACGGGGAAAACTGGGATGGGGGATTAAAAAATGACACAGTCGGAGCAGTATTCAGTTCCCTGCTGTGCTCCTGGCTGCACACTATAGCTTATGTTTCTGATCTGTTATGGTATTGTCTGCTTTTCTCTCCCAGCGCAAAAAGAGATTGCTTAAAAGTTTTCTTTCCTTTTTTTTCTGCTAGAGGGATTAGTTCAGTGCAGCTTTTTTAATTAAAGAAACTGTATCTTTTTCAAGGCAATTTAAGGCTGCAGTAGAAGGCCATCAGCATTCATAACTTAGTACTATTAACTATAACAAAGAGTAGCTGTACCTATTAAATTTTAAAATAGGATCCAATCTGTGGAATTTTAGGGTTAATAATGGCTACTCACACAAAATAAGTTGCACTGAATGAATTATTGTCCAGAACTAGTAACTTCAAATATTGCACATTGTATTCAGCTAAGTTTACTTTATGAAATCCCTAGGGCAAGAGAGTGTTTTAATTGCATAAATAAGTGAAAACAATTTGGAGTGCTTCTCTCCTTTGCTGAAAACTTTTAGGGGGTATCTCCCAATTTAAACACTGCGAGTTGATCTACCAGGAACACTTAAATTGTTTTGTACTAATAAAAATATATTTGCAGTTTGATTTCACCAAAGGTAATAGGTAGAAGCCTCAAATATTTCAGATAAGGCCCTCTGATTATCATTTTTCCAAGGTGCTTAGATTGCAACATAAGCAGCTTCTCTTAAATTCCTTGTCAGGTCAGATAGAAACAGTTCTCCTGGCAATTAATGAACAGAATATATTGCCTCAGAGAATAAAGCAGAAGGACTAAGTCCTATCTATTTACAATTCAATCTTTTTATGTGGAAAAACAATATGTTATTAAAATTCACCAGTTGCTAAAACAATACTTCAGGCTCAACAAAAACAAAATAATAGTGTCTACTTTTCTCTCAATTTTTGCCTTTTGGCATTTCAATCAAGCTGGTATGTATGTTGCTGTAAATCCTGTTTCATTGTATGGGCTTTGAGAGAAAGAATTTTATTTACAACTGGTGGCTAATGATGCTACTTCTTATATTTTTTTCACCTAAGAATAAAGTAGGAAAAGAAGATTAGAAAGAAACCTTTGTGGGGACTTTGAAGAATGCAACTGAAAATACAAATATAAATTATAAAATATAAATAGATAGTAGTATAAATTAGTAGTTACTATTAAAAAAACAGTATAAATTGTACTTAATTGATATTAATACCTTAACTATGAAGAATGATGACACTTCATATTCATGTTTTATAATTTTTGTATTAATCCTTGCAGTAGCTCTGTGGCACTGCATTCCCATATTCTGCATAAGAGGTTGAGCCTGAGCAAGAACGATTTGCCCAAAGAACTGTGTTACTGCACCACGTGCACTAAATCAGTAGCTGAGTAATGGGTTTTACTCCCTTGACCTACTTTGTGTTCCCACCATAGAAATTCTGAGCAGGGCTCTGGCTATAATATATATGACAATAGATCTTCTGAAATTTATTTCATTTTTAACTATATGAAAGATTAGAAAAGAGACCTCTGGTCCATGTTTACCAAATGTTCACAATTAAGTTTTTTTCTTGAATGGTGATATAGAATGAAAAGGAAGATGAGATCTAAAGATTACACCTATTTTTCTAAGGTTGCAGTTGATGTATTGAGGACTTTGCTGACAATCATGCTTGACATAACAATCATTAAAACATAAACACATATGTTTTATCTGAGATGCACATGAACATTCTCTCTCTCTCTCTCTCATAATATGTAATGACTTCCTTAATTTTTGTATACTATTAATAGTTTATCAATAAACATTTACCTAGGACTATATTCATTGAATATAATGGTGTGTGTGTGTGTGTGTGTGTGTGTGTGTGTGTGTGTGTGTGTGTGTGTGTGTGTAAAGGAATATATATCCCAATACTCATTTTCATTCAAGCAAAGACCAGCACGGTATATAGCAATACAGATGATACTTTACTTTAAAATTAATATATTCAAGGAAACATCCATTAACAACCAGGGCAAAAAAACAGCTTACAAACATTTATAAGACACTATTCAATTAAAATATCTGTGGCTGAAATAAAAGTGTCTTGGGTGAGAAAGCATGTTAAAGTTGCTTCTAGGTATACAAATTTAAGGAAATACATACCCCAATTGGTTTCTGCTGATGAAAAGGTTGTTTCCTTTGAAGTCTTATATTCACCTAACCTGAAATACATAAGATTTAAAGACTGGGCAGTTAAGAAATCTTACATGTAAAAATGCAACATTTTTTTGATCGGCGGCAGGAGCTTTTCAGTTATGACCCCATAACTATGAAAATTGTTTTATTTTCAGTTTGGAAGCAACTGAAAACATCTTGGCTTTAGAATTCTACCAGGAATTCTGTAGTTGGATAGCTGTTACATTTAGCTTTTGTATTATATATCTACATTCCTTAAATAGGATTTGTATTGTATTTTATTTCATTATTTGTAATAAATTGTCTCATGAATATTTTCGTGAAAGGATAAACTAGAAGCATATAATGGATAAATCAGTAAATAATTAAGATTATTAAAGTTGCATCTGTGAAGAAACAGCGATGTTATTTTAAAAAAACTGGCATGGGTTCCCAGTCTATTACAGTGCACACAAGTATAAAAAGAGGAGAAATATTTTGATTATTTTCTTCTTTCATGCTGTGTGTAGACTATGTCAGATTGGTTCTTTTATGAATCCATAGCAAAGAGGGTCAACTTTTGGGTGAAACTAAAGTATTTCACTTTCTCCAAAGGTCAGCCTTATACAGTATACTTGTGTATGCAGTGTAACACAAAGTAATGTAGGAAAAAAACATGACCCCATTTAAAGGTTGATTTGTATAACCAATACATTCAGTGACTCTAGAATCAGTGTATATACGACTCTAGTTTGCCTTAATTAAGGTAATTAAGACATATTCCTCATTGCAGACAGGCATTTAATTTTATGGTTTGTCAGCATTCAGATTAGAATACTTGTTTTCTAATATTATCACAATGATTGTGTGACCTATCTAAATTATTTGAAATATGATAGGCAGCTTTTAATGTAATGTTTTTGTTGTATACATTTTTATGATCCTTCACTAATAATTCAATAAACTGGACATTTCAGTAGACTGAAACTTACTGGTATAATTCTGCTTTATTTCACTTCAACCTATTTATTAATATGTCTGTTTTATTCATTAGCGACCAATTTTCTACTTCAAGCTGAACAATTGTTTTAAAATTTCATTTATTTAATTGGCTTAAATTGTAATTTAAAATAACATCAAAGATTAGTCTTTTTTAAGCTGGTGTATATTGTGCAATCATACTTTTTCCTTAAAATTCTGTTGCCTTCTCAAAAGAAACATTCATTTTATGATGATATTCTTAGGATTCATTATACAAGGAACTTGCGTAGTCAAAAACTAATACAAGTAGATTATACAAGATCTTTAGATAGGTAGAGAGGCTTGTCTCATAGGAATGCTCCTATAATTAGGCATAAACAAACACCTATACTGTGCCTCTTTCCTCTTTTAAAGTTAGTAACAGTAATGTATAATTAGAAAGAGAGTACATTTTGAAAATGTTTGTGCAGGCTGAAACCCCACCGATCTAGAGAAATACTCTCAGACCTTTGCAAACATGCCAAAAGGCAAAGATTAAAGGGGAGACAGAAAAATATAACTTAGCTATAATTTTTCAAAGAAAGTCATAAATAGGAGCCCAGATTGATCCAATTCAGGAATATAGAAACATGAACCTAATAGTACCAAGAACAAATGAGAATTGTAACTCTCATTATAGTCAGCCAATAAGATAGATGGAGCATCTAAACCAAGACTCACCCCTCCCCTTTCATTTCTGTTTTAATATTATGCTTTATCCTTATCAACAGCAAGCATGAGCTCTTTAGCTCCCACCCAGGAAATCTCTGATCTTACAGTTTTTAACCACAACTTGACACAGACCCCAAAGCAAACTTAGTGGTTAGAAACAATTTCCTCCTATGTGAGTTGTCTTACTATTCTATTTTAGATATGATTTCTTTACAAACATTTGAGTGCCTGCAAGCATTTGAGCAGACATAAGGCAAAAGGATCAAGGCACTTTCAAACAGATAAAACGAAGTAGATTGAGATGCAAGTCAAAAAGAAGGGACACATTAAGGCAACTTTTTAAGTCTGGAGAGGATGTGCCAGTGCCTGGCATTTTTCCTCCCATTTTCACTTCACAAGTAACTTCCAATAGGCAAAGCCAAGGTCCTTGTATTCACATCCAATCTTGCGGTTTGCTTTCAATGACTTCTTGAAGTCAAAGGAATGGTACATGCTCCTTGCCATTTTATGCAAAAGTGTGTGTGTGTGTGTGTGAGACAGAGAGATAGAGAGAGAGAGACAGACAGACAGACAGACAGACAGACAGACAGACACTTTTGCCTAGTACTATACAAGTTTATTTGCAATGCTGGTGAACGGAGAAAGGAAACAGCCAGTACAGACTGGTCTGCTGAGAATATATTTCTGAAACGTCGTGTTTTAGGTTTAGCACGTCTATTGGCAGATTATAACAGGATATTAGCCAGATAAGATTTGAAAGAAACGTGACTTAAAACCCTTCAAATTAGCTTAAAGGCTAAAGTCATAATTAAAGTCCACTACAGTATTAAACATTTCCTCCGATCCTCCACGCATTGCTTGAAGTAAGTCCGAGAGATCTCGAAAAGACGTTAGAGTTGGGCTGTCCGCGCCGGTATCGGAATAACTTCAAGACTTTTCTTTTGCAGGGGTACGTGGCCAAAGGGAATGGGGCTTCCCTGATAGCTCTCTGTAGATCAGTCGATACAATCCCGGGAATATTCGGAGGAAATGCGAGGGAACCGAGGGCATCTCTAGTCGCCCACTGCCCAGGTGGTGGTGGTAGCAAGGTGCTTTCCCGGAGCTCAGTGGCGTTTCAAGAGTTGGCTGCGGTTTTCTTTTTACACTGAGACATGCACTCACCGCCTCTCCCCTCAGTCTCGTCCTGAACTACTTGTGGGGATCCAGAAATTTCTTGGCAGAATTTCCTCAGCTTCAAATGCTTCCCCGCGCTAGTGATTTTGTCAGGAAGGCTTCGATGGTTTTCAGATTCCAAGACACTGGGCGCTCCGGAGTAACTTGCTAATGTGTGTGTGGGGGGTTTTTTTCTTCTTTTTTTCGGAGGAACTTCGAAGTTTGCTTTTCCCCAACTGGGAGGCTCTTCCTCCTCCTCCTGTTCCACCCCCCTTTAAGGGTCTCCATTTCACCACCGGCGTAGGATACAGCCTCAGACTTATTTCACCTCTCATAGCCAGCACTCAAAATTTGAATACTATTTTGAATTAAACGAGTTGGCAAGCCTGCAACTTTTGCGCTCGGATTATTAGAGATCTCTAGCGTTTAGCGTACTGGCGAAGGGATGGTGGCGGTTAAAATTGCATGTTTTGCGCTTGTATTTTGTATGTGTGCACGCGCCTATGTATGTACGTATGTTTGAAAACCTTACACTGTACTCCTATCCATTTCTGTTTTCTTTCTCTGAAAAGGTAATATGTGGTCAGAGCGATTTTTTTCTTTAGTTACCCAGCCGGCAAAGTAGTGGCGGATTTGAGTCTACTGCCGCAAGTCATAACCGAGCAATATGATTAAACTTAAAAACAGTTTATTTTCTGTCTTCGTTTGCTCTGCTGAACTTCTACCATACCCCAAGCAGTAGCATTTCCTCCTCACCACCATCGCTTTTCCTTTTATTTCCAACACCGGGTCTGAATAAGAGTTCTGTGAATCTCGGAAGCTAGTTCCCTGTTCTGCAGCATACATCGTTCTCCAGAAACTTTCCGGCCCGCTCTTTCTCTAATGTTCTTCAAACGGGAAAAAGCCCGGGGAGGGGTGGGGTGGGGGACAAAGTGGGAACACGAAGAGGAAAGTCCGTCCTTTCAAAGGAATTACAGTGATGTGGAACAAGTTCAAACCTATTTGCTTAGATGTTAGTCTTTGTTCTCAAATTAATGGAGTTAGTTACCATTACAGCCTGCGTAAGAACGATGAAAGATGCTTTGTTTTTCAAGATGATGTGCGTTCAGAGGTATAGAGGCTACTCAGGAGGCTGAAGATGAGAAAAATACGGAGTGCACTTTGTTTTTCTTGGGACGGAGAGGAAAGCGCAACTTGAGAAGCGGTGGTTAACTAAATTACAACTGACTTTGATTGTAGTTCTTCAGAAGCGGCTGCCCAGTTTCACTGGGTCGCAGCTTCGCTATTTCAGAAGGAAATACTTTCTAACCACCTTGTTAGGATGAGGCCGGTGTGAGGAGCCACCTTGTCAGGGCACACCCACCAAATCAAGCCACTCTCGAGCGAGCAACATTCCTGTTGAATTCGCGTCTAGAGAATGGCCATGTCAGGAAGGGATTGGCCGTTGCCCCTCTCTAGGATACGGTTTCCAAACGCAACCTGGAATTCCCCCGCGGCCTCCCATTCAAGTACCAACCAGGCCCAACTTTGCTTATTTTCCGGGCCCAGACCCAGACGTAGGAAAGGCAGCCGAGTTCACGACAGGGATACTTCACTTCGCTCATTCTAGCTCATCCGCAAGCATTTTTCAAACGGAGAGTTGGGTGCGAACAGCGCCAGGCAATACGGTAGGGAGAGAGGGAAAAGCTGCGGTCCCCCTCTGCACTTGCAAGTACACGTAAGTTAATTTCCCTCTTACTTGGGACTAAGTCTCGCTGAACCCGTGGACCTTATTTCTGAATAGACTTCTATGAAGCCGCTTTGTTAAGTCCCGGCGTCATTAGAACGGAGCGCGAAGTGCGCGGAGGACTCGCTGCCTTAATTACAGCCCACTTTTTTTTTTGCTTCATCAATCTCTCGGGCAATCATTTGTTTTCCCACCCTCGCTATAATAACTCAGCTGACCTAACATGCCCAGCCTATGTAAGAGTCCAGGCGAGGGGAATTAAAATGTAAACGTTAAACTAAAAGAAGTAGTATTGGCGAACAATAGCAGAGCTCCTTCCCTTGCCCTGAGAAAGCCGAGTCAACTGCAAACATTTAGCCCATTTATTCCCTTTCTTCCCTTTAGGACGTACAAATCAAATTACGGGGGAGGGGGGGGAACCTCACAAAGAAGCACCAGCCTCGTGTCCTAGTAGTAAGCGGCGCATCCAAAGCCTTTTTTTGGGGGGGGGGAGCGTCGGCGATTGTGGGCGAATATATAATGAAGCGGTCTAAGTTCATTAGTGTTTGCAATCAGCGGCACGCAGACACCCTCATCAGGGCAGAAAGCTGCGAAGAGCCATTCATCAGTGTGAAGTGTTGTTCATGGATGACCCCTAAATCATGGCACTAGTAGTAGATGCACTGATTGGACACAGCATGGGAGACTCAGCACTTTGTATTAACCAACAGAGGCGGCGGGGATGAGAATGGGGGGCGACGCTAAAGTGGTTCAGTCCAAATGACAGGAGGAGGCAGCGAAAGAGGCGACGCGTTGCACAAAACTTAGGCGGGGAGAGCAGTTGCGAGCTTGCCAAATACCAAAGCAGAGGAGCCGAGAATTATAAATGGCCAAGTCCATTCTTCATTGCCCGCGCTGGGGAGATGGATCTCCCCGCGCTTTATGGTAGGCGCCTCTTTCCTGCGTGTGCGCCTCTCTCGCTCCCTAATAAGGGAGGCAGGGGCTGAAGCGACCACCGCCGAGCCCGCTCTCCCTTCGGGGTACCCCCCCCTCTCTAAGCTTAGATTCGCCTGGCTGCCGCTGCTCCTCCTCCCCCCCCGGCTTCTGTGACATTTTATTGGGGGGCCCGTGCTCTTCCTTTCCACCTCCCTCCTTTCGAGGACGAGCGAAAATAGTAACAGTGACAACACTAAACTCTCGAGTCGGTGGAAGGGACGCAGCTCTGGAAGCTGCGGAGTGTGAATTCCCGAGGAGGCTCCTCTCCCCCCGTCGCTGCCCCCTCGCCCGGCAGGACCGGGCACGGAACTTGCAACACTTCTCTCTTTTTCCTCCCACTCCTCCTGCCCTTCCCGTACGACGTCCCCAGTTCGGTCGGCCAAGCGGGCGGTGCTGCCGTTCGCCTCGGCGCTCTTGGGCTGACTGAGGAGAGAGGAGGAGGGAAAGTCCGAGTTGAGGCGCCTCGGTAAGTGGCTCCGTCTCGCGCTCTTTGTCGGTCCTAGTGCCCGCGGGCCCCTCTGAGAACCGGAGGAGTTGCGGCGAATAGCCGGGGAGGGTTCGAGGGACACCCGGACGGCTCTTTCTAACCTTTCCCAGTTCTCTGACCTAAAATCCTGCCTGCTTGGTGGAGCTTTAGCCGCGACCTGCCTCAGGTGGGGCTTCCTTCTCTCTGGAGTTGGCCGGAAACTTTTATCCCCCTCTCTCTCCCGCTTTACTTTGGGCTTTTGTGCCGAGGCTCTTTGCAGGCGGCAGGGCTGCCGGGAGGATTCAGTTCTTGTCCCAGAGAAAAAGGGGAGAAATGAGGGTGGAGTTGGGGGATTGGCTGGGGGGTGGGGGTGGGAAGGAGCTCCCCCTGGCTCGTCCTCTTGATGTCAGATCTGCTCGGCGAAAGGGATTGCCAGGACCTGTAGAAAGAATAGATCTGGACTGAAATGGAAAAGGAAGAATCAAAACAACAACAACAACCCCAACAACGGGGAGTGTTGGAGAGGTCGCTAATTCAACTTGATCTCCTCAACTCCTAGAGTGAGGGAGTAGCACTGACATGACCGGACGGACCCATCTGTTGAAATCCGCGTTGCTTTTGTTATTCCATCGGTGTTCCAGGTCTCAGTCGGAGGATTTGGCACTTTAAGATTCAGCAGGTTGCCCTTTGCTGGCGAACTGAGCTGCTCCAGACGCCACACGCGTTACTTAACCGAAGCATTTCCTTCTAAGCCAGTTATAGCCTAGCTTTCAGAGCTGTTGGACTGGGGTGTTCCACATAATGACAGTACGAATGTGACTGCTATAGAATTGTTATCCTGTTTGCCTTCACCCCCAGTTTATCAGTTCGGATGTTCGGGTATGAAGAAGGCTGAAGGTTTGTAAAAGCCTGTTTTGCTTTAACTTGTGTAGTTATGTGTGTGTGTGTTTTATGGTGAGGTTTGCTTCTGTTCTTGCCTTAAGAAAATGTGTCAAATCTTTTATAGACCTTACCGAATCACTGGATAGGTTATTCATTTTCCAAATTAAACATTTATAGTTTTTGCCTAGTTTTTCTATACTTCCGTGGTCAAACACACAAGTGTATTTATCTATTGAATATATGGATTATTTCTGTAGTATTTATTTGCATCAAACTTCATAAATTGGCTATAATTAACAGATTGTTAACTTTCAATTATGCAGCATAAACTAAATTTTTGTAATAAAATCATAAAAAGATATCTAGATATAAATATGGATATCTAATACATGACTTGTTGCTGTTTGCAGAATTCCAGTGACCTGATCTTATTGTGCTTTGCTATATATTGTTAATTCACACACACACACACACACACACACACACACACACACACACACAAATAAGTTAGGCTAACTTCTGAGACTTAAAGTATCAGAATGTTTGCTTTCCTAGCCAAAACATCTGCTATTCTAATATAAACTTCTATTGACTGAAGAAACACATTCAGTTAAAGCTGTTTCTTTAAACTTTGAACAGTAGTCTAAAATCTAAGGTCAGTGTATATATTTAGCTAGATTTATTCTTAAAGCCATTCGGCCACAGTAGGAATTCTTAAAAGATGAGTACACAACCTACCTCAGTACCTAAATAACCTTACAGTTACTCTGTTTCGTGTGTAAAAGAAGAGTGATTATTCAGCTTGTGTCCATGTGCAAGAAACTGAATTGATTAGATTGAACTCTGTGGTGTCCACTGGAAAGGTGTATGATACTTGGCTTAATTTGAAATATATGTATAAGTATAAACAAAGACTGATTGTAACTTTTGTATATTAGAAAACAGGAAAAATTCTTAAATGTGTTGTATATAATGTATAGGGAACAGTATAGTAAGGGTTATATGTAAAGAAATATTGAAAAAAGTACCAATTCTGAACCTTTAGTTGTTTATTTTGGCAGAATTTTCCTTCAGGTGTTTGTATTTGAAAATAATAGGTTGAATAAGGAAATGATGTATATATCTAGCAATGGGCAGATTAGGACTAATGTTGATTTTTTTAAAAAAATGTCAATGAATTAAAAGAATACTGACATTTTTAAAAGCTTATTGGCTGCCATATTTAGCACCACCCCAAAAGAGTAAACATGGAGTTAAATGTGGTTATAATGCAAGGATATGTGGGGGGAAGTAACCAGTGTATTTTATCCTAAGCATAAACCAAGATTCCTGTTTTGTCAGTGTATAAGTCAAGTCTGATTTGGGAAAGGAAGGCCTTACATATGGATACTACTTTGGTTTGTCATCTATACATTTCAAACAAATATTTAACTTAGCTTTAGGAAAAGCTATTTAACTATGATTCTTCGGAAAAAAATGCTTAACGTATTGTTACCACAGTTACTCTCCTGCTGTTTTCAATAGAATTAGACAAAAAACAGTACAATATTTTTAACGTGCTAGAAAAATGCTGAGATCTTTGCAAGCTCCCACGTAATTGAATGTTGAGAATTTTTATGAGATGCATTATAGCTTTTTATCACTAATACATTACAGAAACAATATTTGCACAAAAAATAAATTTCATAAATCTTGATGTTTTTGTTTTCTTCCCTCACCTGTTTCTATAAAGTTTATTTTAATAGATGTAGCTATATAAAGGTTCTTAACATAGAAGATTGAGAAAAGTAGCCTCTTTAATTAAGTTAAATTACACTACCTTTCATAAAAGATAGGTTTATCATATCTTTAAAATAATGCTAAATTTTGATTTTAAAAAATTGAATTATCTTAGTTGTATGTGGTATTTAAAGAGGCAACATAATATTCAACATAATACAAATTTTTAGTGTTTTATATATAAATCAGTGCTATTTAGTGAAATATTTTGTTTTTGACAATTTTTCAGAAATTGTTGAAAGTCGTATTTGGATTGTCAAATACGTTTTTAAGAAGTTGGTTTTGAAAGTTGCTAAATATGGACAGCATAGATGCATAGAAAGAGCCTGACATTTTTTTCTAGTTGAAAAACTATATGTTTTAAAATATGATTTACTTTTAACATTTCTGTTATTTTTTAATAATAGAGATGTAAACTTCTGAATAATAGTTAGTATAGTGGAAACATTTCAGATATATTGTCTTACAACATAAAAGTATGCATAAATACCTGCTTTTATGCTGAATTAACTTGTATAATAGCAAAATTGTTACATTTTGAAGTCACTTGTTTGAAAACAAGTGTTAAAGATTTTATGGTTTTTTTTTCAGACTGCTGTGTCATGCAAGTCTCATCTTACTGGAATCTTCATCAAGTGTCATAGAAAAACTGGGAAAATAGTTTTTTTAGAAAGAACAGTTTGTCTAATATTTGTTTAAGTTGATCTTTAATTCACAATTTGATTTATTAAGCCAAACATGATCAGTTTAAGAAACTGATAATCTTATTATGCACTGTAAATTATCACAAAATAAACATTTTCAAGAATAATATAAAAACAGTAGCAATTGAAATCACCTGTTATTCATAAGTTAACTATTTTAACACTACATTGCAGTGTTGGTAGACTGTGTAGCAGTGAAAAGGTATAGTTTTTTATTCTTTCCTAGAAACAGTAAGGATAGTTGATGTTCTCATTCCTGCTGTGAAATTTGCATATTTCTTGTTTCTCTCTGTTCTTGTCTCAGCTCTGGCAGTACTTGGTTACAAATAATATTTTTAATGATTTTGGTAACTATATACAATTCATTTAAAATGTGCTTTTTAGGGAAAGATTAAAATCCATATATTTAAAAATAAATCAGAGGGTACAATACTATAGTTCTAACAAAGCAGATATTTAAATGTTTCTAAATGTGGGTCTTTTCAGTCATGTGGTATAGGATAATATTTTGTATTATATATGTTGAGGTATAATTTTTAGATATGAGTCTCAGAATATTTTATTTTGAAAAAGTAACAGATATTTTGAAAACTGCAGTTTATTTTATATAGACCATACAAATATTAAAACAGTAAAATGGATCCTGACTGACTTCTTTAGAACCCAGAATTTCAATAGAAAATATATATCTATATATAATGTACAGCATCCTGCCCCCCCCCCCAATTAAATAAACTGGGTATAAAACTAGAGTATCTCTATTAGATAGATGTTTTGTTCATTCTGTAGTTTGTACTTAAAAATATTGAGGCTATTGAAATATCTAAAAAAAGGTATAAATGGTATAAAAATATACAGTTAACTTAAATTGATTTTTGTACAGAAACAAGTTGATCACAGAAATCTAACTTATTTTTTTCTGTGTGAATATCAAGACATGGGCAGGGGAAAGAAGTCTTTATACTTATGCATTTATTATGACAAACTCAGAAGACAGGTTGATAATATTTCTCCAAATGTTATTTCTTTCATTACTTCAGCATGCTAAGTTATTCTATTAATTAGCGGTCATATACTATTGGATTGTAAAGCTGAAAAAAGTGATTAAATTCAGACTTGATAAATAAAAACAACCACTTATATTAATATTCATGAAAGAACTTAAAACTAAGTATAATGTTTGCATTACCTGAATTAATTGTAAAGGCATATACTTCTGTTCATTTTTGTATTTTATGTTACAAGGAAACACAAAGGATAAAAATACGGCAAAATGTCCATATGAACAAAGGTTCTTTTAAAATTAAAAATTTGTGACTGAATAACCCAGAATTTATGCAATAAATCATGTGTTTTTGGTTTTATCTTACTGAATTTCTACTTTGAAGATATGTTATTGTTTGGATGACTGTTTTAAATTGTATTGATACAAATTGAGAATACGTATCAATAGGTAACTGGGGTGTAATCTTCACTTGAAGAAATGAAATCACTTGTACTGTTGTGTTTGGAAGATTATAGTTTGTGTCATAAATATTATTTAAAATGACCACAGTGCTATAATATGTCTTGTTTGTTCGTAAGTCTCTTTCAAAATATTAATAAGGCGCACACTAAGCTACCACATAAAGAAGAGGCTACTTTTCTCAGAACCTTACTTAAACCTGAAAACTCAGTTTTGTTGATTTCTCAAAAAACCCCACCACAACCCTATAACGTACTTAATATAGCATTAAGGTTGTAATCTGGTACATACCTTTCTGGGAGTAAGTATCTTTCAATTAAACTGGTATTACCTTTGAGAAGACATACACAGGAATGCTTTATTAAATGATGAAACAACCCTAATGTGTGCCTATCTCTCTCATTACTCCCATTTTGCCAAGCTGTGTAAATACTTTTATTCAGCTTTTGACGTTTAATGATGGTGGCCTATTACTATTTATTTTTTAGGTTTTTATCATTTTGGGAAGGAAATTGTACTTTGAGCTGGTGTGGTTTATTGTATAAGTTATTTTATGTTTTTATACATCTGGAATATGTTATATAGGCAATGCAAAAATACTGTAAATAAACACATCCTATGTAAAGTGATGAAAAGTTCTGTGAATCAAGCACAGTGAAGAATGGCTATATAAAAATATTTAATAATTAAAGAATATCATGGATTTAAAGGTGAAGAATGTATTCTAAGGCCAAATAATTTAAGCAGACTTTGCTTACTATGTCACATTGAATTTAATAGGTCTTCGTTCTGAATAAATGTTTGGATTCTTGCAGGATATTCTTTCAGCATTGTTGTGTTTGCCATATAATGGCTACAATAAAATTTAGAATCCATTGGTTGTAACAGGATATAGTGGAACTGTAGCTATGGCAGTTGAGAGTCAGTGTTTCTTAGGATAGATGTTTGGTGTGTCAACATTTACCATCCAGCATCAAGAGTGAGAAGTTAAACTGAGGGTCATCAACTGTTTTAATAAGTTTTGCCTAATTCTTATCTAACCATATGTGTTGTGTGCTAAACAGTCTTATACTGAGTGCAAGCTGGACTTCTAATCAGACAATATCAGTAAGCGATGAACTGAAGAACAACCATACATGCCAGTGATACTGAACACAGCCAGATATGTATTTAATAGGGGTGTAAGTTACAGTTGGGTCGTAACATATTGCTGCTGTTGCATTATGCATTATAAGTTTTAAAATTAGAGTTACTATGGAAATGAAAAGACCATTGTTTTATTTACAATTTGTTCTGTGCAGTGATGTAAAGAAACAAAGATTTCAAATCAAGTTCTATTTTTTGTATTAAAAAAAGTCATTTTTGTGTGAGGAAATTTTTTGTTCTTTAGATGGTAAAATTGATATTTATCCATATAGTGGTTTATAGAATGAACAATGAACCAAGAAGAGTTTGGTTCAGTTTATATGTAGAGTTATTGGTGGCCTTCGCCACTAAATCACATCTTCCATATCATGTTTATAATGTTAATAATAACCCTGGCTTTTAAAGTAAGACTTTAAAAGAATTGCTAGTGGGAATCACCCTACCGTCACTAGTAGGACATCAAATTATAGATAGTCATAATGGATAGCAGATGCATAATATAGGTTTTGACATTATGGGATACCATTTTTTTTCCATTTCAAAGTTAACTTTGTGGAGTGTCGTATTGCTTTTTCGTTTCAAAGTATGTAATACGAGTCATTAGGGCAATGTTATATAACATTGTAGATTTTAAAGTAAAGATTGTGAATTTTAAAGTTTAAATGATATGAGGAATTTTTTTACACAAATTATTCAACAAAATAAGTTTAAGGTATTTCTGTGTGTTTTAAAAATATTAATAACTCTTAATTTCATTTTGAAAGTAGAAGAAATATATGGTGCTTT
Organism: Thermophis baileyi; assembly: GCA_003457575.1. Classification (NCBI taxonomy): domain Eukaryota; kingdom Metazoa; phylum Chordata; class Lepidosauria; order Squamata; family Dipsadidae; genus Thermophis; species Thermophis baileyi. The sequence goes on along the minus strand of QLTV01004297.1, from coordinate 1,231,305 downwards.
ATTAATCACCAAAATTGGTTGAATTTTATTGTTAGAAGACTAACAACAAACTTTATCACTTTGGTAACTGTTGCTAAATTGTAATGGTATGTGTTTCAGGACAGTCAGAATATTTTCCTAAATTTATAATCTGGTAATGGTGAATTTTAAACGCTGAAAACAATATGCCACTAATTCCTCAAAAGTGAACATTTATTTTAATTGCTTATATGTCCAAATATATTGACATTTATATTAAATTGCAACTTACTGAACAGTTAATTTAAGAGTTTAGACATATTTATTCAGCAAAGCATTCTTGCACTTTACAGTTACTAAAATACAGATTCAGCTACCAGTGGTCTTCCCTTGTCTATGATTTGTGTGTCGACTAAACATTCAGTATGAAAATAAAATCCAGTAGTAGAGTTGTTCTAATTTTCCTAAATAGCTTTAAATAGATATTGATAATATAATTTAAGACATAATTGGATATAGACATGAAATTACTGCATTGTAGTTATTTTGATATAGTCAGTTCTGTTATAATGTATACTATGTTTTGTTTTACAAAGCATTAATAGTTCATAATGCAAGCTTCCTTTATTCCTGCAATGAAATCAGAAATCAAATATCTTTTAAAACATTAACATGTAATAAAAAGTATTTTATTTATCAAAACTGAAATTGAAAGCCAATTGCTTCTCTTTAAAATCATATTTTTTATGATTTGTTAGTATTGAAATTTAATTGAGGTAAGGATTATCATTTTATACAATGTTCTATGACATACTGCAGTAGAAATTCAATATAGTCAGGTGCATCTTATATTTTAATTTTGGGTGGAGTGATGGAGGAGGAGTAGAATCTATTTGAAGTTTTTTTATTTAACAGACATCCAATCACACACTATACAACATGCAGTTACTCTTGGTTGGTTCATATGGCAAGTAACACTAAAAATTTAGAGAGTGGAAACATCATAAACTGCTGTTTCATCATCAATCTTGAGTATTTTGTAACATGAAATGCTGAAAAACAAAGCTAAAATTTTACAGAACGAATTACAGTATTAGGACTTCAGGTGAGATCTTGGTTTTAGTTTTCTTTTATCTATGGTAGTTTAATAAAAAGTTAACATCAGAATAAATTGTGTAAACTTTATGTTTAATATGACTTAATACATATTAATTTGATAATGGGAAACAGTTCACAGGAATCTGGCCTTTATACAGTATTTTGTAATTTTGAATTCTTTTGAAGCAGCTATATAGGTTCTTAAGCTAAGTGGCAAAATTTTCTTATCAATATACCATTAATATATGAAGACATAACTGTACTATACTTTCATTAATGATATATTTCTTTTTTTTCTATTTTTATGAAGCTTTGGGTTCAAGAAAATTGTGTTAATTTTGATAGTTAATGGAAGCTAAAGACATCATATAATTCACCTTTTGAGGAGGCATTATTTTTCATTTTAAATGGCCTAATTAAAATACATATTAGAATTCTGTTGATGTTTATTCAGAACTAAGACTTCCTATGCTCAGTAATAATGTACCTTATAGAATTAAATCCATTTGAACTTGCTGCCATTGCCGCTGAATACTTTTTTCAAGTGTAGATAATAAATTCTATGAATTCCAAATTTTATTATACTCTAATAAGTAATGATGTAAATAATTTCAAAATATTTAGAATTTTAATGAATTTTTGATGTATTAAAATGGAAAAGTGAAATTTTTGTAATAAGCTAAATGAGAGTTGCAAGATCATCTTGAAAATGTTAGTTCATAGAACTGTATAAGAGGTAATGTCTGAAATGGAAAACCTTTAAATAATGGAATCAGTATGGATCTAGTATAAGATGGATAATTTTTGTTATATTTCGTACATATCAACAAACTTGCATTCATCTATGGAAAAATATTTATTATAATTGTGGCAGTATAAATGTTCTTAGCTTGTGAATGAAAAATTGTCTTAATATATTTATACAGAGAGAGAGAGAGAGAGAGAGAGAGAGAGAGAGAGAGAAATGTACACATATCCGTGAACTATAACAACTTATAACTATACTTCTAAAGCTTTGTTGTGGCTGAAAATATTTTAATAGTGACCTTCATAATGGCTTACAATGTTTCGTAGAATAAATGTTCTGTAGGAAGTCACGTCCATGATGCATTATTTTAATTAGAGAAAAATTGAGTAGAGAACGTAAGAGTTTTTAGATGTATTTTTGTTGTATCCTTTTACTTTAATCTTTTGCAGCAGGTAAAAGCAGGTAGCAAGCAAGCAAGCAGGTAAATGTCTTTATCCTATCACTGCACTGTAAAAAATAATCTGTCACAGTTTGGTAACAATTATGGCAGGATAAATCTACAATTATTTCTTAAGAATAAATATTATTTTGGTGATTTTTTTTGTCTTTAGGATTAGAATGATTTAGTTCAGATTTTTATGCCTTAGTTATTACTTGTGCTTAACTGAGATGCAATTAAACTATATTTCTGCTACTTGTTTTAAATGTGAACTGGGATACTTTGATGTAAAATAACTTTCTGGGGAATTATATATTGTGTCTTATGTTCTGATATAGTATAATGATAGAGTGCAGTCTTTAATAAATTTGTTTCCCAATAAGAATTCTTTTTTTAAAAGTATTTTTGTAGCACATATATGAGGAATGTGATTAAGCCATATAGTTTTCTACCTTGAAGTATAAAGAAAAGAATAAGTTTATGTACTTGTGATACAGAGTTGTTTCCATTCTTTATCTTGATTAAGTTGATTTTACATGTATGCCGCAAAAGGCTTTGTTTTGGTGAGTTGGCATAAGTCAACTTCTAACCAATAGTGACTGCACTATTTATGATATAATGCCTGTTTCTATAGTTCCATGAGAATAATGTACTAGAAAATATATTACTGAATAGTAGCTTCATAAATGGAATGATATGCAAGGACTAAAGGGAAATTTCTGGGATTAAGACTTTGAGTCACAGGAATATAGGCCTTTTTTTCTTCTTCAAAAAATGCACTCATTTTATTGAATTTTTAAAATACATGTGATTTGTAGAAACATTTCTGATCCTTACAGTAATGATATGGGAAAAATAATATGCAATTCCTTTAAAGCTAATGATATCAAAGTGATATATATTCAAGGAGATTTCAAAAAGGAAATGGGGATGATAAGTGGCTAAAATGTATTGCGTGTTGTAACTCTGTTGTAATATCTTGGTAGAATACTGTGTGCCAGTACATTTTTGTGTATAGCTATGCTGGAAATATCTTGAAGAGATTTAGCAAAGTATCTGTACTGAAGAAATACCTCAGTTTAGTTATCAAGTCACTAGGCCTGTCCTGCTATTATACAGAAAAAAGAGATTGTGTCAGGTAACTGATTTAAGCAAATGTCTTTCTTTGCCTGAGTATTGATCTGCTCAGTATTATGGAAGATGAAGTCTCCAGAAACCAACTTATGGCTAACATTGGTTTCATTTTAGAAATATGTAGATAGTTTATTGATTGATTAGTTTTATAATCATATTAAAAAATAATGGTAAAATGCAAGGTCTATTTCCAAAATGAAATAGGTAAGAGAGAATATGATAAAATATATGTGTGTTAAATGCAGTCAATGTTCAGATAGTTGAATACATTGCCTTTACTCAATACCCCAATCTGTTTAATGTAACAGATTCTTAGCTGAACTGCCTTCTGCATAAACTTAGTTGTCCTGATAACAATGTATATGTTAGAGTCCAGGAGTAAATGTCTGTGACTCAGATGTTTTTTGTTGGGAAGTACTTTTTAGTCATCCAGTTTAAATAATTTTTTATTTGACCAATAATTCCATGTCTAGAATTTGACTGCTCTGATTTTGTACTGAGTGTCCAAATATTCAGATGCAGCTTTATATATAGTTCCCAAACATGTCCAGGCTATGATTCAGTAAGCTAGTAGTGCCTTTTAATGGAAGACATTTCAGCTTTTAAAGCCTATTTGGGAATGGAATATGCCATTTGCCCTAGGTAGTATTCTCTGGGCTAAAATGATACACTGGCCAAGTTCCCAGATTTTGGTTTGGTTTGATTTTTTTAATTCATGAGGAATAAACTGGTACATTCAGCTTTCCAAGATAAGTCTTAACCCCCACTCAACAGGAAAAATAAAACAGGTTATTTTTTTTATTTAAACCCCAGGCATTCAGAAGGGATTTTCTGGGAGCCACAGAAGTATTGACAGGATACTTAGTGCCTACTGGCCATTCATTTTGCAAATGTGCCGTAACAAGTTGGGTACTATTTTTGTTGTCTATGAAACATTCTAGATCTATCAGTCAAAATATAATTCAGAAATAATTATTAATTGTTTGCATGAAAATATTTATTTAAATTCATACATTTTTCAATTCAGTCTAGCAGATTGGGCATGCTGCTGATCCTGTCAGCTAAAGAATGTCAGCTGGCAGGTATTAGAAGATGGGCCATTTGTGCCGTAGCCTCTGCCTTGTGGGATATCTTCCCTTCAGAGATTAGAATGGCCCCAAACTTGTTGCCCTTTCGTAAGGCTTTACAACTTCTTGTGTTCCTGAGCCTAGGGTGCTCAGTGTGTTGAAGGGCTCATTTCTTGGCTTTACTATTAACTGGCCAAGTATCTTGGCCAAGTATATTTATTTTGATTATTGTTTATTGTTTTATTTGCTTTAGAGTTTGGAATTGTACCAGGGTCATTGATTGAGATGGTGACTTATAGAAATTGAATTAATTAAAAAATAAATAAGTGTTACTACTAAAACAAATCCTGTATCTTTTTAAATTAGTGTGGGACTACAGTGAGTTAGTTTGGGTGACTTAAAATTTTTGGCAGGATTTTCAACTTTGGAAACTTGAAACCCCAATTTATTATTTTGGAAACTGAAGTAACCCAATTTCAACAAGCTTCAAAATAGATTGTCAATATAGATGTGAAATGGGTCTGCTATCCAAGAAATACAAGGTTTTGGCAATAGGCGTATGAAATTCATGTTGTTTTGTCATGTGGCTTTTATTTTAAAAGGTATTTAGAAATAAGCACTGTTTACTTTGTAAACTTTATCCTTAAGGTAAATGTCCGTAAATTAGGAGATTGAAAAATTCTTACTTATATTTAAATTAGTATATAGAGTATTATCTACTTAATATAAACAGAATTTTATTTCAAGGGTTCCTTTATGGAAGGGAATTGATATCGTTGTAATCAATATATGGATTATTTCTTATCTGCAGAAGATATCTACAATAATTTATTAGATACAATCTTATATCAAGAGTCCACTTGTTTTCAAGTGCCGCATAGTTGAGTAAAAAAGTTCTGCCTTTTTAAATCTCTATTTCTCACAAAAATTTTATTGCTATCTACATAAAGTTCTGAACAAATTTTAATTGAATTTTTAATGTGTGTTTGATTTCAGTCACAATATATTGTATATGTGAATCTTACAATATTGAATTATATGTATGCATTATAAACTCTTGAGTTCAAGTTTGAGCTTCTAGATGAAACTTAGTTTAAGGATTAGGTTAAATTGTATTTAGTTATTCTTTTGTTTATATTTATCATCGGTATTCTTTTGTTTATAGTTTTATCAAATGTCTGGTCCAAGAATTGCTGTTAGAACAAATATATGATTTCAACCTGTCCTAATATTGTTACTGAATAATAATATTTTCAAGTGAAATAAATTTCCTAATTGTATGACATTAAGGTATTAAAGACTATAAAAGGTTCTTACACCAATATATAGAGGGGGGAAAAATCTGTTTTGAGCAACATCATTTTGGAATGCAAACAGATGCTGTATTTTTCTATAAGCTTTCAAAATACTATATAGTTGGCTAGTGTGACGGTTTTAAAAGGTAAACACACATATTTGCAAGGCTCATATCAGACTAACAAGCATATTTTAAGTACAATAATATTTAAAGTGGCTCAAAGTGACCTGAGCCAAGTAGCATGGTTGGCATGAGATCTGGTAGTGCCATTGCAAGTGCTATTGCTATTAAAATAGGAATATAAATCTGTTCCTGAACAAAATCTAAACAATGGGCTGCATAGTCCATATTTATAAACAATGTCTTGGAATTTTAATTAAATTATATCACTGTACACTATTCAGTCAATGCTTACTTTCAGGTCTTAAATTAGGCTTTGATAGTACTAGAGGTTTCATCTCTTCTAAATTCCTGACAATATTTCTTTTTAAAAAATGAATATTAACACGTATGGCTTATCTGTAAATGAATAGGAATATAAAATTCAGCAGATTATTTTTTGCATGTTCAAAATGTAGTTCTAGAAGTTCTAGAAATGTAGTTCTAGAAGCTATGCATTAAACATGTTAGAAAATAATGTGTATGTGTTAATATATTTAATATAACTTCTTCAAATCAAATTGAAATGTGTTAACATAAATGGATTAATATTGTTCCAGTTGTGTAAAAATATAATATTCAGTTACTTGGTAGCTAGTGAGATGCGTAATATCACATAGTAATATTCCCAATAAGAAGTATTTAGAAACATATCCTGCCTTTGATAATGGAGATGGAGTATATATAATTACCAATAAATGCTTTTAACTAAACATATTTTTATTTAAATAATATTTTTAAAGTTAAGGTTATTTTTAAATATTTCCATGAAATGTTTTGTAAAAAAAAATTGAACATTCCCAAACCTAACTTCTGAATGTATTGTGTTTGGTCATATAGAACTGAAAACATATTTAACAAATCTGGTAAATGACTGTTTCTTAGAAGTGCAAAATAAAGAAGATGAGTAAATACAGAATTTGATATGACAGAATAGTATAATTTAAAAGCTAGTGATAGTGACCATTGTTCTTCTAGCCTGTCAATTCAAAAATATTCTGTAAAGATTTACAGCAATTCATTGAACTGTTTCATATTATAATTAGCTTGTGTGTATGTATGCACTTGCTTGGTATTAAGTTATCGCCTGAAAATACATTTCAAACAATAAAAAAGTAATTGCTTTATATGTATCTCCTAAAAAATGAAATCTGCATCTCTCTATATATTTACATAAACAGAAAGGCAGAGTGTAGAAAAAGTAGAAATGTAGAAAACGAGGGCCAAAAAATGAATCAAAGCAACTGCATTCAAGTTTTATCTAATATCAAGATGGCACTTAAAAAAGATTAAAGCTTGCTGTGTAATAAATAAATTGTGATTTTATCTATTAAATACTTTTGCAAATTGATAATTTTCACAAATAAATTTGATTTAAATTGAATTTGCACTAATAAAACATCTGAAATAACAAACCTTAACAATCCTATCCCTCAGCAGTTTGTCTAATTTCCTTTCAAAGATATCCAAGTTGAGCATTTACGCTTTTTCATAGTGCTTTGCGCTAATTATTTTGGTTGCCGTTTTCAAAATTTACCATGTTTGTTTATATTTCCATTATACTTCTATCATTTCTAAGGCAACGAAGAACAAATATAGAAGTAAAAAACTTTATAAACAAAAACACAAAGCAAAGCACTTTATAATACCCAAAACTAAAGTCATTCACTTCACTCGTGCAGAAGATGTGTGTTTTAACTACTCTTCAGAAAATGTAGAAAATGAGGGCCAAAAACTCTTTTTGAAAAGGTAAAGTCTATAGCTTGGTTAGAATACCCCGTTAGTCAGAATGAGATATGGTTAACTGAATATACACTATGTCATATCTTTGAAACCTGAAAGCATACAGTAATATAAAATAATAGAACAAGTTATGATGTCCAGAGAAGAATAAATTATTCCAAGTACAATTACATCACAGTTCCTTGCTGAAATAATACATGATCTAAAATTGACTAAATAGATTGTATCAGACATGTTTTCTGGGAGTCAACTTTCTTGCAAAGACATCATGTAAAATAATTTTAGCAACTTTAGGAAAACCTTATTAGTAGTTTAAGTATTCCATTCTGGTACAATCCACATTAGGATGGATGAGGTACCTACAGATTTGTGACTTAATTGCCATTTATTATGTTCAGTCCTCCTGTTTACAAAACCTGAAGGACATGTCTCATTTATAACTTGGGCACTTTTAGTATCAGTTTGATTTAGCACATGGGCAGTTCTGTTTTTATTCTTTAATACCAATAATTTTGTGTCTTAGGGTAATATTAATGATTAGATCAGGGCATAGTGTTATTTCATCTGAAATATTTCATTTAATCACATTGGTTACTTATTAAATTCAAAGGGATTAGATTCAGGGCAAGTTTAGATTTATATAAAGATCGTATGATATTTACAGGATTTAAAAAATAATAATTTCCTAATAATCTCCAGACTGGAACACTTACTGTTATATGTGAACCCAGTTGTTGGTGAAATGAGTTATGGCTAATGCCAAACTAATTCATCATTACATTGCTATTAAAACTACACCCTATAACTAACTCAGCCTCTTTAAAACCAGAGCTAAATAATTCTTAAAAACATTTATTGCTTGAAATGTTTCAAAGAGGAAAGTATCTTGGGGAACTTATTCTGTGCCTCAAGATCCCTCCCTGATCAATCACTATTAGTTTATAGTAACCTAAGGTATTCTTTTTTCAATGCATCAACATGGATTTTCAGTGCTTATCTAAAATCATTTATAAACAGGAATTTACTGAGAAAAGGTAGTATACTTTTAATTGTAACATAAGAATCCACTATCCTGTTCTTTAGTCTGTCTTTATATACTATGATTGTAACATTAGTCAGGAGTCTTTGGAGAAGAATCAAAAGGTTTTATGTAATATACACTACCTCATGTTTATTCTCTCAAAGAAAGCTATTAGGTTAGGGAGATAAAGTGTTATTTTGCAAAAAGCATGTAATTTTCAAAAGTACTTTAGACATAAAAGTATTTTTAATGTTACTGTAGCCAAACTCTAAACTAACATTGCTATAGGATACATATAATCCTGGTCCAAAAACCCAGGAATTAATCATGGGGATTGGTGGTTGTTTCAGGTGATTAAATATCAAATTAGCTGTTGAGAGGAGAACCAGGAAAGTGACTGGTCTGTCAGTTTATTCTTGGCATCTTTCTTATGCTAAATTCCAATTGATTGTTACCTGATACTGGTCATCTTATGTTCATTTTACAATTAGGCATTTAAGGACTGTGTTGTTTAAAGAATATTTCTCATTACCTTGTTTAGAAGAAGGTTTGACAATGTTTCTATTGGGCTGGCTGCTTCTGTTGTTTTACATAAATTTCAGGAACCAATATCTAGGTTTCAGGAAGGTCAACAAAAATTTCAAATGTTTTGCTGAATCTCACTATATCATGTTCTCTGAGGTCAAATATAACTATAACTTTTTATGGCCACCCATCTCATATGAAGTGATTCTGGGCAGCTTGCAGTATTTAAATTTTAAAAAAAAGTTTGTTAAATTTCTATGGCCATTCATCTCAGTCAATGAGGCAGGGCAGCTTACAATTCAAATATATAAAAATAATTAAAATAGTCATTATTAAAAATACAACCATCAATACAGGATAGAGTAAATAAAACCCAACGATAAGACCATCTTAGAATATAGAACCCCAAGATCTGATGACAAAACCAGGTCTTGAGGGACTTACAGAATATTAACAGGGATATTAAGCAGATATTGGTGCTGCATTTTTTGTATACTGCTCTTAGGTATTAATTGGTATTTGTGTTGAATTTAGGGAGGATAATTATTATTATTTATTATTATTTATTAAATTTGTATGCCGCCCAACTCCCAAGGGACTCTAATGTTATATCTTTGTTTTTTTCAGTTATAAACTGGGTCCTGGTGTCTCCCCAGGATTATACAAAACTTATTATACAGATAGAAAGCCACTGGGGGGGAGACTCCTCTCAACTGAAGGTTGAAGGTGAACATGGATTGGGGAACACCAGTATTGGCAACAAATGCAAATTGTTCACTTTAGATGCCAACAGACTGAAACTCATTAAGAGTATTCCATCAAACTCTTCACCAATAAGTTTGCTAAGCATTTTAAGTAAACAGTATGCCTACCACCTTTTTGAAAAATCAATGGATTGGATGTTGCAAGATAGCATTTTGGCAGTGATGCAAACTGATTTCAGGGAAGAATGAACAACTTTCAATCAATGCCCAGTCCTCCCTTACTTAGCTGACAGATACATCTTCTGAACTCTGGACAATTTTTATATTGCTTGCATTGATCTCAAAACAGCTTTTGATTCAAAACCCAGAATAGGCTTTGGGAGAAGTTGCTGCTTTCTCCACTGAATGGTCCTAATTTTGAATATAAAATTGTGGGAAAGTAGGTTTGTTGGCACCTTTCCAGGGCATTCTTTTTTTCATCTTTAATTACTATTAAAAATACTGCATCCAGTTTGGGTCACCACATTACAAAAAAGATGTTGAGACTTTGGAAAAAGTGCAAAGAAGAGCAATTAAGATGAATAGAAACCTGGAGTCTTAAAACATGAAGAATGGTTGCAGGATTTGGGTTTAGCTAGTCTAGAGAAAAGAAGGGCTGGGGGGGGGGAACATGATAGCAGTATTCCAGTATTTGAGAGGCTGCCACAAAGAAAGGGGTCAGTTTATGTTCCAAAGCACCAGAGGGCAGGACAAGAAACAATGGATGGAAACTAATCAAGGAGAGAAGCAACTTGGAATTAAAGAGAAACTACCTAATAGTGAGGACAATTAACCAGTGGAACGGCTTGCCTTCAGACGTTGTGGGTGCTTCATACTGGAGGTTTTTAAGAAGAGACTGGACAGTCACTTGTCTGAAATGGTATAGGACCATGATGGTGAACCTATGGCACGTGTGCCCAAAGTGGCATGTGGAGCCATGTTGCCTGGCACGCGCGGCATCACCCGTTCCTCTTCTGGGTTTCTGGTGCGCGCGCGCGACAATCAGCTGGCCTTCCTGCGTGCGGCAGTGCCGGAAACTGGAAGAGCTGGTCTTCTGTTTTCTGGCGTGAGCATGCACGCCAGTAACCGGAAGACTAGCTGTCCGGTGTGCATGCGCGTGATGGAAACCGGAAGTTCATTTTCTGGTGTGCACATGCCCCCTGAGCAGCTCCTCTTCCGGGTTGCGGCCCAGACGAGCGTGCATGCACACACGCACTCCCTTTTTGGTACTCGGTGCTGAAAAGGTTCGCCATCACTGGTATAGGATCTCCTGCTTGAGCAGGGGGCTGGACTAGAAGAACTCCAAGGTCTGTTCCAGATTCTGTTCTGTTCTGTCATATTCCTATTCCTATTCCTATTCCTATTCTAATGTCCAACTCATAGGAGGGCCCTTGTTTTAACCAGATTTGATGGTTTGTTCTCATCATTGATTAAAGATTTAAAAACAATACTTTTCAAGAGCATCTCTGCCCATGCTGCACCCAGTAAGTTAAACCGTATACTCAGTGGTGGGATTCAAAATTTTTTACTACCAGTTCTGTGGGCGTGGCTAGGTGGCCATGTGACTGGGTGGGTGTGGCTGGTTGGTCATGTGACTAGGTGGACGTGGCTTGGTGATCATGTGACTGGGTGGGTGTGGCTTGGTGGTCATGTGACTGGATGGGTGTGGCTTGGTGGGTGTGGCCAACATGACATCACTCACATCGGGTGAGGGTTTCCTGCCTGAGCAGGGGGTTGGACTAGATCATCTCAGAAGACACCCCCCCCTCTCTCCCCCCCCAAATTCCCTTGTTTTGGAGACTTTAGAATCAGAAGGTACCTTGGAGCAGTGGTGGGCTGCAAATATGTTAACAACCGGTTCTGTGCCCTAATGACTGGGTGGGCGTGGCTGGGTGGGCGTGGGCATGACAGCACTCAGCCTCCTGCAGCACTCTGCCAGTCAAAACGGGGGGCGGGGGTTAATTACAAAATGTGGGCTTTGTTTTGTGACATCCAGACCCAGTGAGCAAAGGGGTGAACTGCACAGAAAATACACTTTTGTTTGGTTATGAAGAAATAGCCCCAAAGTCAGATGTACACTAAATGTAGACTTTTAGCTACACATCTTCCCACAAACAGCAAATTTTGAAGCTCCAGATAAAGAGGATTCATTTTAGGATGAGTAACCACAGTTTGCATGTTGGAGGTTCCTAAAGGAATGCTGGGAAACACTGTGTTTTAAAGAACATTTGAGGGAGAGGTGCAGAATAGCCCTTCTCTGCCTGAGGCTATAGACCCGGCACCAATCAAAACACTGTTTGTGAAGCAACTGATCAACACTGACAGGGGGAAGCCACTAGTATATGAAAATAAGAGCAAGAGTAGTTCTTTTATATTTTTAAACATAATCTTAATAGGTTACATTCATGCTGACTTAATTATCTTTACTTCCCACTGAAAATAATGGAAATGTTAATCATGCCATTTATTTTATTACTTACTTTTTGAAGATCTTACTTTTTTTAACACTTACTCCACCCCATTTCCCATGGATTACTTACTTTTTGAAGATCTCCAGAGGTCCAGAAGAGGCTGACCCAATGGCAGAGAAGCCAAAGTGTTTTATTCAGATGATGATGAAGCTGTAAGAACGTGAAATCTAAGGGAAACATTTTCACCAGCTTCTGAGCAAAACACTTCGGCTGGGGCCATGTGGCCAGCAGGCCTAGGCCTGGAAGCAGCAGCTTCCTGCTTCAGGGATTGAGGCAGTAACAGCAGCAGCCAATGAAAGCAGAGGTAGCTTCCTTTGTCTCATCGGGCTGAAATGCAAAGCCCTTGTTGATTGGATGCCACGCCCCAATCCCTGAAGCTGCTCATTCGAACTAGCCAGTGAGCAGCAAGCACACTGGGCCCAAAACTAAGCCTGCAGGCCCTCATGACAGAGAAGCCGAAGACTTTTATTCAGATGGGGAAAGCTGTTTTCCTTACATCTCATGTTCTTACAGCTTCACCGGCTTCTAAATAAAAGACTTTGGCTTCTCTACCACGTGGCTCAGCCTCTTCTGCAGCTCTTCGAAAAATAAGTACAGTAAAGCCATGGGAAATGGGGTGGGGAGAGCGGATTGGGGCCAGGGACCCTCCATTTTGGTCTGTAACAGGCCAGGGGAGCCCTAAGAAGGCCCAGACGGGCCCGGATGGGCGGATCGGGGCCAGGGACCCTCCATTTCGGCCTGTAACAGGCCGGGGGAGCCCTAGGAAGGCCCTGTAACAGGCCGTTCGTGCCGGCAAAGAGGCGAAGGAAGGCTCACCAGACAGGCAGGTAGCTGGGCCGCGTCGGAGGCAGCGGAGAATGGCGAAGGAAGGCTCGGCAGGGATCTGGGCCGCATGGGAGGCCGGGGCAAAGGCAGGCAAGCTGGCTGGCCCGCAGAGACCATGTGGTCGAGGCAAGTGAGGGAGCCAGACAGAGAGCAGCAGCAGCTATGCCGGGCGAGTGGGCAAGATGAGCAGTGACTGGGTGGGGTGGGGTGGGGTGGGGTGGGCGGAGCCAGCCACAATTTTTACTACAGGTTCGCCCAAACTGGCCCAAACAGGCTGAATCCCACCACTGCATATACTTTTATACATCCTGATGTGATGATTTAATAATACCTTTACAATCATCAGTCATTCAGAAAAGGAAATTGTTCTTTTTGTAGGTGATAGATCAATTGTAGTTCCTTAAAGGTTGTAAAATTTTGTTCAGTTGCTATTGCCAACTGCCATGCTTAATGTTTCTATTCAATTTGTAATAACATTATGCATGTGTATGGGCCTTCAAGTAAGTATTCCTAATGACTGCCTGGATTAACCCTTGCAGTTTTTGCAAGATTTTAGAAGTGTTTTTCCATTTCCTTCTTCCTAGAATGGAGGGAGAGAGAGGGGGAGGGAGAGAGAGAGAGAGAGAGAGAGATGTGTGGAGAGATGTGTGTGTGTGTGTGTGTGTGTGTGTGTGTGTGTGTGTGTGTGTGTGTGTGTGTGTGTGTGTGTGTGTGTGTGTGTGTGTGCTGGTTCAAACTGACCCAGTTGGCTTTTACACTAAAACTCACTGTCTCCTGGTTTCTGGATCAGTACCTTATTACACTAAACTGGCTGTCTATAATACTATTCATTTAGTCTAAAATAGCTTTTAATAGATAAAACTTTTCGTAAAGTACATTTTCAGTTATTTATTTGTTATGTATTTCTTTATACAAATTGTCAGATTTTATTTTACTTTATAAAAGAATATTTCAGAAGACTAAATAATAATATAAGGACAGTTAGATGCAGCATTGTTGTCCTTTCTGTTTTTTTTGGTAATATAAAGATACATTTATGCTGTAATAAAAACTTCCAGCATTTTTCCACTAGTTCTTGCTAACAGCCATCCTTTCCATTGGGGCCAAGAATATTTAATCCTGCAATGCTGACATATATAGCGCAGAGCCATGTCAGCTACAGCTGTTTCCAAACATCAGTAACAAAATTATAGATAGGTTTTGAAGCTTCCATTGTGGAAATGAATACATCTGAGGATTCAACTTGCTGACGATGTTTATGTAATTTAATCTTACCATCTGGAAGAGAGTAAACATTTTTCAGAAAATTAAAGTTAAAAAAATAAACCTCTTGTGGTTTTAAATTTAGTTAACTTCATTAAAATGTAAAATTACAAGTTCATTAGGCTATGCATGGAAGGTTAGGGTTAAGGTTAGTTTTTTTTTTTTTTACATCAAGAACTGGCTAAACTTTCTGTTTTTATGTAAAATGCAGTTGATGATTATGTTTGTATTAGACTGTGTTCCTTCAAGTTTTGAAAGTAGAGGAAAATACAAAAACATTCTCAGTAATTTCAATGACTTTAGGTACATTTACAGTATAATCTTTATACAGGGAAAGTTATTGGTGATTAACCAAGTTTAGTCTGTTAAAAATAAACATTATATATTAATATTCTTTATTTTGCAAGCAGTTTTAAATTGATTTCTCAATTTCTATGTTTTGTATTGTTTTTCTTTCCAAACACCTCAATTATAGCAAAAGGGGAAAAATGTCTCTAGGCAAAGTAAATGACTTAATTTATTCTAACCTAAGTTTTTTCTGGGAATATAGATTTTGAATTTTTAGAATATAAAAAAGCTGATACATTTGTGCTTCAGTTCTTCATTTTTAGTGATATTTTATTTAATTTATGTGCAGCATCTCGTCTAGAATAGAATAGAATAGAATAGAATAGAATAGAATGAAGAATAGAATAGAATAGAATTGAATTGAATTGAATTGAATTGAATTGAATTGAATTGAATTGAATTGAATTGAATTGAATTGAATTGAATTGAATTGAATTGAATTCTTTATTGGCCAAGTGTGATTGGACACACAAGGAATTTGTCTTTGGTGCATATGCTCTCAGAGTACATAAAGAAAAATAAAATATACTCATCAAGAATCATAAGATACAGCACTTAGTGATAGTTATAGGTTACTAATAAGCAATCAAATCGTACTAGGAAATAAAACAATATAAATAGTAAAGATACGAGCAACATGGTTATAGTCATAAGTGTGAAGATGTCCAGGATGTGAGGGGTCTGTAGATATTTTCACAGCCCTCTTTTTGACTCGTGCAGTATACAGGTCCTCAATGGAAGGCAGGTTGGTAGCAATTGTTTTTTCTGCAGTTCTAATTATTCGTTGAAGTCTGTGTCTGTCTTGTTTGGTTGCAGAACCAAACCAGACAGTTATAGAGGTGCAGATGACAGACTCAATAATTCCTCTATACAACTGAATCAGCAGCTCCTTGGGCAGTTTGAGCTTTCTGAGTTGGCGCAGAAAGAACATTCTTTGTTGTGCTTTTTTATTACTTTTTGATGTTAGGTGTCCATTTTTAGTCGAGTCTGAGCAGCTTACAAACATTAAAACCAGTCAACATTAAAAGAAAACAATAATAACAAAACATTCACATCTGCCTATCCAAGGTCTTTAGGGAAGACTTGATAGGCGGACAAAATGCCAGTCTTAATATGTAACTGACTATGCAATGAATCATAATAATGATAGTTCATCATTAAAAAAATAAAGGATGGGGGGGGGAAGAAAGGAACATTAAGACCATAGGGCGAGGTGGAGTCTTCTCTCAATCTTCTAACTATGTCCAGAGAGACACCCCGCCCCCATTAGGGTCCAAGGCCGGTTGGCAGAATCAGGTCTTCAGGCCCTTATATAAGATCAGGAGAGTCACCTCAGGGAGTATGATGTTACAGAGGGTAGGAGGCATGGCAGAGAAGGGTCTTCTGGACCGTGCTGGCTGGAATTCCTTGACCAAGGGGGTGCGTAGCATGTCCTTTATGCCAACACGGGTGGGGCAGGCCAAACCCATTGGGGTGAGACATTTCCTCAGATAGCCTGGACCATGGTATGCAGGGTTTGAAAGATGATAACCTACACCTTGAATTGCACCCAGTAGCAAACTAGCACCCAGTGCACCTCATGCAACTGTGATGTAACATAGGCCAATCTGCCCCCCCGAGAATTGTCTGCACTGCCCATTTTGCACCAGTTGGTGCTTCCGAATACTCTTCATGGGTAGCCCTCTGTAGAGGGGATTGTAATAGCATGAGATGTCTTGGGCTTGAGTGACTGAGTGCAGGGACTTCTGATCCAGCAAGTGGTGCACAATGAGAAGTTTTGTAAAAGCTCTCCTAGGCACGACTGCCATCTGGTCTTTGAGCAGGAGTCGTGCATCCAGGAGAACCCCCAAGTTGCACACTAGGTCTGTCTGGAGTAGTGCATCCAGAACTGAATATGTTAAAGTCCCAGTTATAATATGGTTCCATTCTTAACATAGAATCAAATAAGTGTTAGTCTGTATCAGACTACATATTTTAGATCATTAGGGCAGCTTTTCAAATAAATAAATTTAAAAGTAAGAAACTATAGAAGTACATTTTCCTGATAAACATGAATAGTAGTGTCATGGCTGCTGAACATGAATAGAGAAATCTCCTTATTTTCCATTTATGAAATAAAGAATCCTTTTGCAGGTTTACTCTAAGTAACAGTTAATCAGTGAACATAAGACAACTTTATTGCTTTTATGTATGTTACTGTATCATATTAGCTTACAAAAACCACAAAACTAAACTTGTGAATATTTCAGGAAATCAAATAGAACTTCAATAAAAAGAAAAACAAATGCTTGATATTTTGGAACATAATTAGGAAGAAAAGCATAATCTACTTTGAATCTAATTCAAACACAGTTTGGGCCATGAGTTCTGTATTATGCATATTCTTGGGTAACCTATTGTTGTCTTCAGTTTTCTTCATCCAGGAGAACAGGGATGTTGTGAGGATTATGGTTCAGTGTGGCAACAAGAAGCACTTAACATCCCTGAGAATGAAAATTCCTGCCAAGAAGATTAAGCTAGGGTTTTTTTGCTGTTTTTACATATCTGCTCAATTGTTTGAAAAAAAGATGGGTTATAAATTTTGTCAAATAAATAGTCACTATAAAATCAGTAGAAATACTATGCATGATTATTACATTCACAGCATTTACGTTAGAAAAAGAATAACATATATTTTGGAATAAATACTCAAACCAGACTAGATATAATTTTCTTAATACTATATAAAACACTTAATTTCACTCAGCCAACTAACGCTCTTTGAAATAGCACTGAATTCTTAAATTTGAGGATTTTAGGATTAGGTTATCCTAATAAATATTTTGCTTAAGTTTATATTAGTTATATATGCAATTTCCAACTTTATATTTAAAAGTTCATCTTTGTAATATTGTTGTAATGTATAAAATATTAATAGTAGTTGATTGTTAAAATTAATATGTATATTTTCCCAAATATATTAGTAGTAAAAGGTGCTAATAACTGGTGAAGATAAATCAGTTAGGAGTGGCTTCTAAAGCAGATATATATCTCGAGAAATACACCTGCTTTATAATGCTTCTGAATTCAAAGGATTTGCCCAGCTTTAATCTCTGTATGTTTGAAATGGAAATTAATTAGTAAAAGATGACTGTTGACATGATAGTTGTCCACAAAATTTTTCGTATTTCTCTGATGGTTCTATAGTAGGGACAGATTGATATTGTCACTATTTCAGCTTTTTGTCCCCAGGAGTGGGCAAAGAGATGACATACAATATCCTTTAATATTGTGACTTGATCCTTTGTGGAAATTCCCAATATAGCTATACCAAAATCCATAGAGAGTGATCTGTACTTTTGCAATTACACTTAATTCCTGCTACAGAATTTAATTAATAATGGAATATGATTAGGCCATTAGAGTTGGGTGGCTTATAAATTAAAATAATTTTTTAAAGAAAAAATGGGTAAGAGCTGAGGATTCAGCACAGTTCTATCAAAATATGGTATTTCTTTGATGAAATGTTTTTAGACTTTAGTGTGGTAAGTATTACTGCAAGCATTAAATGCCAACCAGCATTTGCATTCATGCAACTTCGTCACATAATACAAGAAAATCACTTGAGTTACTGAGTCTTTGTCAGAAATATATCCAATGTACAGTTTCTGTGTTGGTTCCTGCATTCTGTTTTGCAAAGACAAGAATTACTTTTGACACTGAAAGGAACTCTAATTGTTAAACTTTACACAAAGACTTATCAGGAAATGACGACTTTCCAAACAATCCTTTATTCAGCCATTATTTTGACTTGGCAGAAGACTCTTTAGATTAAATTGATGCCCATTACAGAGCAAAAAACCTAAAAGCTCTTATACTAAAAAAGGTAAGTTTTAAATTTCTTATTTCCTCCTTTACTAGTTAAGTGATATTTGATAGTTTCTAGGTGATTTTCTTGGTGGCCTTGAATTTCTAAGGTAAGTTTACATATTAGTTTTCTCTAATCTGGGAATCTGGACAGCATATTAAAAAGCAGAGACATAACCTTGCCGACAAAGTTCTGTATAGTCAAAGCTCTATCGTTTTCTCAGTAGTAACATATGGCTGTGAGAGTTGGACCATAGGAAAGGCTGAGCGCTGAAGAATTGATGCTTTCAAATTGTATTGGAGAAGACTGTTGAAAGTCCCTTGGACTGAAAGAGATCAAATCAGTTAATCCTAAAGGAAATCATCCGTGTCTGTTCTTTGAAGCTGAAGCTCAAATACATTGGCCACCAAATGAGAAGAGAGGACTCATTGGAGAAGACCCTGATGTTGGGAAGGATTGATGGCAAAAGGAGAAGGGGATGTCAGAGAATGAGATGGTTAGATAGTGTCATCAACACAGTGGGCATGAATTTGGGCAGACTTCAGAAACAGCGGAGGACAGGAAGATGTGCTGTAGTCCATGGGTGTGTTGGGCACAACTTAGTGACTGAACAACCTGGGAATTCTGATTTTTACCTTCACCAGCTTCAGGTCTTATGCTACTTTCTCCGAATCTCAAAGGATTACTGCAATGGGCTACCCCTGAAGACCACCTGGAAACTTCAATTGATCCAGAATGCAGCAGCATGCTTAGTAATGAGAACCACTAGGTTTGTTAGTATAACACCTTTGTTTCATTTGCTGGCACTGGCTTCTAGTTTTTTTTCTGGGTGCCATTCAGGGTGCTGGTTATCATTTTTAAAACCTTATATAGCACGGGGCCAAATCGGGTGCTCAGCTCCCTTCTTTTAGTAATGAGTTGCTGGAAGGCATTGGACTGCTCCTCTAGTTTCCATATCTTCCTCTGGAGCTTATGAGATCTTCCATCTTCCAGAACTCTTTATCATCCCTCTGACCAAGGACATCAGAAAGGCAGGTGGAATTTCAATTTCTTTTTGGATTGCAGTAGGCTCCCTCTTTTCAGGTGTTGCCATAGTTCCTCTCTCATACTAAGATTGTGAGATTTCCCAGGAGATATATACCTTTTTTCTGACTAAATCACCATTCTAGAACTCTTCCTCTTATCTTTAAGAGCTCACTTGTACAGCTGTTTACCTTGTAGTCTCATTTAGATGTACATCAACCCTATCTCCTTCTCCTCAAAGTGAAGAGCTGCTGGTAATCCATCTGGCTTTCTAGACAGTTGTATGGAGAGGAAAAAACCCAGTAGAAAGCTAGGTATTGTTTCTAACATTATTTTTAGAAAGAGTAGTCTTTCTAATGAGGATGATCAGCAGAACAGTTGTAGGGCATTTTGATACAATTCAGTATCACCATTCAGAGATGGTGAGAAGATTCCATGAGAAAATGGTAAACTCCTGAATTGGTGGATGGCTGTGAAGCATATGGCAGCAGGGATAGGTAGTAGCTACTTATGGCCTGGAATAGCAACATCCAAGTAAAGCCTGGATTAGACTTCTACACTGTACATAGGGAACTTATGCATTTGTCATTTGGAAATGTTTGTATAGATGTTGCATTTTTATATCTGCAACTGTCCATTCTGGCTAGGGGGTGCTCAAGCAGCAAAGCACAGAACATAAAGTTGGATCAACCAATCAGCATTCAGGATGCGCACGTCTGCATAACATGCAGTTGGCGTTTGGGATGTGTGTGAGTCAGCCCATCTGCAGTCATCTGCAACCTACTCTTACCCATCAACCCCTTTGCAGCATAGTATGTGGGGACACCTACACACAGTTTTGGGCAACTCTAAGTTATGCTTAATTCAACTGTAGAATATCAGACCAATTATCCTGCTGAAAGTTTATATGACAGCAGATATACTGCTTTAAGATCTTATTAGTCTTCTCTATTTCTCCATCTTACTGTGGATGAAGGGCAAATGAAAAATGGAACTTGATCTTTAATAGTTGAAATAAAAGTTTCCAAAATTATGTATTAAATCTATTAGAAATTAGGTAAGTAGTCCAATTATGGTATTAGAAAACTTATTGAATGAACATATAAACTGTTTTGAGGTAATTGGAAGACTACAACATGGAATGAAATTTAGCACATAGAAGGTCATTTATAAAGTCCAAGGAAGTAGGATGCAACATTTAGGGCCATCTCACCAGTGCCACTGAAACTGAGAAAGCTGCATATTAGTCCCACTCTTACTCAATTTCTATATCATCTCCATGTTGCACCATGTGTTGAGACTAATTGCTCTATAATTAGCAGGATGATAATCTTTCTTTCTTTTTAAGATAGGGACAATGATTGCAAGTCCTCAATTCTTAGTGACTGGACCATAGGTGTCAGTGCAAGTAAAGAGTGGGGCCAGAGTGTGAGCCTATAAATTCAGGTTGTTTGAAGGGATTAGATGTCATAGTTGGGCAACAAGGTTCTTGATCTCTGACATTGTTACTGTCTGACATTGTGCCTCCATGGGCAGGTTTTCTATAGTTCAGCTATGGGGTTCACTTTCAACAGAGGTGTCCATGTAGATTCCCTGAAAATATGCAGATGTGACAGAACAACATGGATGGACTATTGCTTTGGGAGTTTAATATGATATTCCAGAATTAGGCTGAGTCTTTGGATTTGATTTTTAATTTGAACAATAAAATAAGCTACAATTGTATTTAACCTCCCCCCACAAAATATTAAATAATGCTATTTAAAAATGAATTTTGCAAATACTATAACAAGGGATTTTTATCAGTTGAAATAAAATACTGTAAGAAATGCCAAATATGAATCTTAAATTAGAAATAGGAGTTACGTGTTTTAGAGCAAATTAGGTTATGTAAATAACTTTATCTTTCAATGCCTTGGTGTCTAGAGATCCTGTGTTGGTATCTACAGGCTGTTCGGGTCTGGCTTGGGAACAGTAGGCTTCAGCTCAACTCAAGTAAGCCTGAGTGGCTTTGAGTTTTAAGAACTTCTGGGAACTTTCCATCTCTTATTCTGGATGTAGTCACATTTGTCCCAAACAGACAGTATATGCAATCTGGCAGTTCTCTTGGATTCATGGCTCCTGCTTGAAAAGGCCAGAAGGACCTTAGCACAGTTGTTTGCCAGTTTCACCTGTTCCTGAACTGGGAGGCCCTGCTCATAGTTATTCATGCCTTAATCATCTTGTGATTCGATTACTGTGAAATGCTCTACTTGGAGCTACCCTAACCCTTAAAACAGATTTGGGCATTTTACAGCCCTGGGGCCGTATCTGGCCTTTGATTGTCCCTGTCTGGCCTGCAGCAGCGAGAGGCAGCAGGAGGAGATGGGCGATGGGTGGCAGTGGAAGGATGGCAACAGTGGCAGCTCTCCACAACAGTCCCAGTTTCTCATGTGGCCTTTTGGGAAAATGAATTGCCCTCCCCTCTCTTAAAGAATACTTCTGCTGGTGCAAAATGTGGCAGCACTACCAGCAGTTATGGTTGCTACTCATTTGCCATATGTGATACCTCCAATTTGCGAGCTTCATTTGCTACCCTTGTGTTTCGTAGTGCAATACAGGTTGCTGGTAGTTACCTTTAAAGTGCTTCATGGTTTGGGGTCTAGTTACTTACAGGACCATCTCTCTCCAATGTGATCTACCTGTCCTGTAAATCTGTTAGGAGAGGAATTCTCCAGGTCCCATTTATAAGAGCAGTCCATCTGGCAGGAAGACAGTCTTTTCTGCTATGGCACCTGTCCTCTAAAATACCATCCCCCTGATATTACCTTTGCTGGCCTTTTGTAAGTAAATAAAAATCTGGATTTGCTATTTATTCTGGGACACTGAAAATAGAAATAGCAATAGCACTTAGAGTTATATACTGCCTCATAGTGCTCTACAGCCCTCGATAAGTGGTTTACAGAGTCAGCATATTGCCCCCAACAAGCAGGGTCCTCATTTTACCAACCTCGGAAGGATGGAAGGCAGGTCAATCTTGAGCGGGTCAGAATCAAACTCTTGGCAGTGAGCACTGAGCCACCACAGCTCTTGGTTTCATGGTTAATTTGAAAGCTAGATGCTACAAATTTTCTCAGTAGCTATTTTGTGCTGTTTATGTTGTTTATAAATGTTGTTTTTCTGTTTTTATTTTGTTTTAATTGTTAGCTGTCCATAATTTATTATATGAGATAAGCAGCCATATACATTTATTAAATAAGACAGCATTTGTTTGAGTCACAAATATAGCTGGATTGTCTTATCATCCAATCTTTGCCCGTTTCAATGCATTGTTTCAGGTATATGTTATGAATAAAATTATTATACTGGGAACATTTTATCGAGATGAAAATAGTTTTTAAATTAAGTTTTAGTTATGAATTAAATTTATGCTGCATTATCAGGGAGAGTTGTCATTCATGCAGCTGCTTTTGTATTATATATAGCAGCATGCTCACAGATATCTAATGATAGTGTTATAGGCATCTGGCTGCTATTGCCTGAAGTAGTATGACATTACTAGTACTTGAAAAATGAAAACTAAATATGAAAGTATATGTATTCTTCAAGTTAAGCATGACTCCCGGTGACTTCATGAACATATCCTTGTACTTATTCTGAGTAATCTCAGTATAGATTATATATATTGCTGTCTTCTGTATTTATTTTTTTAATTCTCTAGTTAAATTCATAGTGTTGTCTTGTGAACTATAAATCCAAATACTAACTATGTATGCCTCTATGTAGCTTTTAAGTATCAGCCAAATAATGGATTTAACTTAATAATACGCAGTAAAATTAAATGCTTGGTAAAGTTGCAAAAATACAATTGCTTTAAAATTATCATAAAATGTTTTGGGTTTGTTTATTATTTCTGTAGCCACCCACTCAACTAAGTGATTTGCAGACTGATATTCCAGTTATGACTGAAATGCCTTAATCCATGCATACAAAAATATTAGCATTTTCAAATTGTGACTTAAAAATTAAAAATATTAATTTGAGTTAAATGGAGGATTGAATGTCATTCCATCATCATTGGGCTATGGAAATATTTTTAGGAAGTACTTTGATTTCCTGTACTATTGCTCCGCAAAACTACAAAGCAATTGCAACCATTTAAAGGCTTCGTATGGGTGTTTCAAAACTTCTTGGTAGGTTCCTGGCTTGCCTACAAGTTGTGCCTAACAGCAAGGGAAGGCTCTTAGCAGCTGTTCCTGGTTTTGAAACAAAGAGTTGCTCTGAGTAACAGATCATGTGTTGATTTATTCTTAAGTGAATATTTGTACAATTGTTAGCTTTACAGCTGAAATGAAGATATCTAGCAACTTTTGTAACACTAGTGGCAGTAATCAATAATTTAATATATTTATATGGCTGTGTTGCGGCTGGTCATTCTATGTGACTGGATAGCACAGAACCACTAAATGAAAAATTATACATACCACTAAAACAAAAAAAATTAGGTGATAACCAGCACTAACATAACTTATATATAACTAATTTGGAACTCCAGTTTGGAACTTTACTCATACTAATTAAGTGTGAAATCAAGGTCAACTGTATATTGGGGGAGGGGAACATTTCAAAAGTCTCTAGACACTGGGACAAAATCCTGACAGTTTTAATTTGGTGGCCAGTTATTGATATACTTAGTGAATGCTAAATTGAAAAGTCTAGGAATCAAAGATGCATGAAATTCCAAAGAAAGATATGAACCTTTCGAGACTGTGGCTAAAAACATGGGCGGGGGGAGAAGGACTGCAGTCTTCTTAGCATATTTCATTCTAGAATTTGTTGTCATAGCTATTGTATCAATTATGAATTTCCCCAAGTTGTTGAAAAATGGTAGACAAAGAATGGAATATAGAACTATGAATTTAAAATAATTATATCAGTTCTTACATCTTACATATCTTACATATATATATTTCCTTGGTGGACTTTCAAAAGCTTGGTATTGTTTCCTATCAACATGAAAGTACCTCAGACCTTAAATTAACATGTGAGAACTACCCACATATATACTGACTTCTCAAATTAAACTAGTTTCTTAGCTGGTCTGTGATGCATTGCTTTGTCTATCAGAATAAATTTCAAAATTGTACTCTCTCAACTTGATTCTGTGCTGTTCATTTATACAATATTTAAAAATGGAACATGTTCAGAAAATGGAGTAATGCTTTATCAATTATTCTTTAGTGTACTGGAATGCAATTTTGAGATCTGAAATCTAGAACTCTGTAATGCAACATGACTAATGGAAAACAAACTTATTCATGTCCTGAATATAGAAATCCGTGATAAAATTTATTTGAAATTTGAAATTAATGAAGGCCATGTCGTCTTCTAGGATCAATTCTAATTCTTTGTTAAAATATTGGTTAAAACCCCCATGTATTACATTATTTAAACTATTATGAGATATGTGGTCTTCACATTATAGTTTGGTGAATTTGTAGATTTTTTTACTTTCAAATTAGAATTAAATTTATCTGTTCTTTTAATGAAGCAGGACTTACCCGATTCTTAATTTCCTTTTCAAGTAACCTGATCATTCTAGAGCAGGGGTGTCAAACTCACGTCATCATGGCGTCATCATGTGACGTATCAGGACTTTTCTCCCCCTTCGCTAGACCGGGCATGGGCGTGGCCAGCACGTGATACATCCGGCCCATGGGCTGAGAGTTTGACAGCCCTGTTCTAGAGGTTGACATACTTTTGCCATGCAAAATGTAGCTCTCAGGGTTCCAAGTAACACCCCCCACAAAAAAAACCTCTGAGCTTTGGATCATTTTACCCAATAAAGAAATGAACGTATAATGTTTTTGACTTATTTGTTTAACTGGGTTCTTTTCATCTGTTTTTTGGACTTGTGTAGAGAACAGCCCACATTTCAGGTAATACTTTTGCAGAAATATTGAAAATTCAAGAGGGTTCACAAACCTGTAAGCATCATTGTATGTGAACATGAAATCAGTGAATATTTGAAATGTTACTTACAATACTAATCATCATGTATTCCATGGTCTCTAATCTATGAGCAATTGCAGTTGCCAGCCATTTGAAAAGTGATTATTTCATTATCTATGTATAGTAGGTTTGTATAAGCCTTTATATGACAAATCTGATGTGTTGAAGACTCATTTTCGTTAACAAATAAATAATGAAAAAGCAATGTACTAGGGAGTTGAATGAAAAGAGGTGGCATCTCTTTTCCTTTCCAATGCTTAGCAAGTACAAGCCTTGCAGCAGTCACCATGTAAAGAGCACCACAAATTGTTTTTCAATTGGTTTATCCATAATCCCTAAAAGAAAAGCTTCAGGTTTCATTAATATTTTATTTTAAATATTTTCTGCATTATCATTATGTTTATCAAGTATGATTTAACATATTTACAAGACCATCACATATGATAAAATGTACTTGGATTTTGTTAGAAATTCCTTTATACATTCTTGCTATTCTATCTGAGGTTAAATACCAATGATTACATTGTTTTGTAAAAGTTTTCTTTCAAACTATAATTCAAAGTAAAATTTAAACCATTGGTCCATACATTCTCCCATTTATCTAGCATTATGTTATACCCAAAAATTTTCGCCCATTTTACCATACAATCTTTGACATATTCATCTTCCAGATTCATCTTAAATAACATTTTATATACTTTAGCAATTAGGTCA
The DNA here is from genome assembly GCA_003457575.1 of Thermophis baileyi. Classification (NCBI taxonomy): domain Eukaryota; kingdom Metazoa; phylum Chordata; class Lepidosauria; order Squamata; family Dipsadidae; genus Thermophis; species Thermophis baileyi. The sequence goes on along the minus strand of QLTV01004297.1, from coordinate 1,204,891 downwards.
TCTGCAGAGCATAAGTTGATATCCAGTTCAGATTTAGCTCATGCGAAATCCTGCGAAAACGAAAGTTTTTTTTGTCAAGTTTAAATCTTTCAAAAATTCTGTAATAATTAAACCAATCACAACAAATCCTTCACGTACTAGTTGTTCTCTTGTTTTTATCTTAAGTCCCTCTTCGAATATCAACAAATCTCTATATGTCACCCATTTACATTCCAATAGCATCTCTTTTTTATGTAATGCTTCATGGGGTGATACCAGTGGTGAAATCCAAAAATTTTCCCTACCGGTTCTGTGGGCATGACTTGGTGGGCATGGCTTGGTCATGTGACTGGGTGGGTGTGGCCAACTTGATTGGTCTCAACCTTAGGAAATTTCTCCTTAGTCCAACTCACAATAAAATAGCACAATAAAATAGCACTGTTCCAATATTTAAAATAGAATAGAATAACAGAGTTGGAAAGGACCTTGGAGGTCTTCTAGTCCAACCCCCTGCTTAGGCAAGAAACCCTACACCACTTCAGACAAATGGTTATCCAATCTCATCTTAAAAACTTCCAGTGTTGGAGCATTTACAACTTCTGAAGGCAAGTTGTTCCACTGATTAATTGTTCTCACTGTCAGGAAATTTCTCCTTAGTTCTAGGTTGCTTCTCTCATTAAAAGTTAGAGTTTGTTTTTCTTTGTCGTTTGTTGTTCAGTCATCAAACCTCATTCTAGCATCCATAAACACATAGTTCACCATATCAAAATGATTTTTGATTGATCATGCTACTAGGGGCATCTAAGAAGGGCTCCACAAAGTCAAAATGGTGACTGCCATTCCGTTACATCACACATTTTGATTGACAGTTAAATGTGGAAGCAAAGAAATGAATACCTTAAAAGAATGGAAACCAATAAAAAGAGGGATAATAACAACAGTC
>QLTV01004297.1:1144136-1203380 GCA_003457575.1 Thermophis baileyi | reverse complement strand
CGGGCTGTATGATCAAGCTGCATCATTGTCCCCTCCTGTATCTTTTCCCCAGAAAGAAACAAGAAGTAGCCAACACTGCAGCAGCTATAAAAGGTCTTGGGAAACTCCAGAGAGTATCAGCTGATCACAGAAGTGTTACTTAAAACTCTTTATAATGAAAATGTTTGAAATCTTGTCCTTCCTGAAGGGAAGAGGTTAATCCCATCCCTAGATGGGTGATTGATGGGTTTCCCTGCCCTAATCCTGTCAGTTTCTGTTGTTTATTGACTTGATTCAGCGTGTATGGCTGCATTCCAGCTGCAACTGTTAAGTGGAGCTATTAACTGAAGGGAGAGAGAGAGAAAAAAAACCTCTCTTGCACTTTATTTTTAACCGGTTCTCCGAACTGCCTAAGCAATTTATTAACGGTTCGGGTGAACCGGTGAGAACCGGCTGGATTTCACCTGTGAGTGATACCCAAAGTGGCACTTTGTCAACCAATCTTCTTTTATATTTCCACCATACATGCCCAGTCGATTACCTAATAATATGATTCTTAAAACCAGAGTTAACTTTTACTTTGTTATACCACAAGTTAGCATGCTACCCAAATCTCAAATCAGAGCTTTCAAAATCTAACAACCTTAAGTTTTTCAAAGCTAGCTAATCTTTTAACCATACCAAGGAAGCATCATAATATAATCCTAGATCTGGCAAACCCTAGAACTGTAGAAGCTTATATTTAAATTCTTGTTTTTTATTTTGCCAAATAAATTTAGATATCTCTCTACCACTTTTAAAGAAGAATCTTTAATCGATATCAGTATAGACTGGAATAAAAATAAATATTTTTATTTAATTATTTTTTTATTTAGCTGGTACAGTTCTACAGAAGAATTATTGAGTCTGTCATTTGTACTTCTATAACTGTCTGGTTTGGTACAGCAACTAAAAAAGACCGATACAGACTTCAATGGATAGCTAGCACTGCAGAAAAAACAATTACAACCAACTTGCCTTCCATTGAGGACCTGTATACTGCATGAGCCAGAAAGAGGGCTGAGAAAATAAACTGTTTCGACGTCTCCCCTCAGGATGCTGCTATAGGGCATTGCATGCCAAAACAACTAGACCAAAGACAGTTTCCCCCCCCCCCCCGATGCCATCACTCTGCTAAGCACCTAATTCCCACAGGACTGTCTTATGCCTAAGGATATCTAACCATGTAGTAGGGCTATATTATTATTATCCTTCCCATCTTTCCTATTACCTGCTCCTATTAGTATCTTATGATTATCATTTTGTTGATTTATGATTTTATTTTATGAGTTATGATTTTTCACTTTTTTGCTTGTATGTACACTGAGAGCTTATGCACCAGAGACAAATTCCTTGTGTGTCCAATCACATTTAGCCAATAAAGAATATTCTATTCTATATTTTATTCTAGGTTGTATGTTCATCTTAATTACTGACATTCTTCCCATCAATGACAAATTTAGTTTTTCCCTTCTCTTTAAATCCAACTTTATCTCCTTTTTTTAGCGTAATTATGTTTATATAACTTAGAATTTTCATCAGTAAGAATCACCCCCAAATACTGTACTTTTTTCATGACTTTAAAACCAATTTCCAATTTCTTCTGGTCTTCCACATTCATATTCTTGGTCAATAGGAGCTGGATGTTTTGATCAGTTGTTAACAGTAAAAAAAAATCTAAAAACTCTTTAAGAGCTAGACAAGTAAGCTGCATTTGCAGAAATGTATCAAATTTCTCACAATCTTTCAACACTTAAAGGAGTTGAAGGCAAAATTCCCTGTTATTTTCTTAGTGTTAAATGCCACTTGCATACTAATTTTAATGATGTTTTGGAACTGTCAAGAACTTCTTTTTATTGGCTGCTGATTCTGGAGCCTTTTCAGTGAAAGTCAGATATTATGAGAGAGAGAAAGAGAGAGATTTTAAACTTGAATGTTAGTTAAACTAAGCACCCCTAGTTTGTATGATATGGTAACTTAAATCTGAAACCTACAAGTCTTTGTATTTCCAAATCATATTATTTATATAATTTGCAGACAATATAAATTCTGCTCCAAATATGAGAAAAGTGAGAAATGGAAGATGGTAAAATGTGTTCTAAAATTTGAAAGAATAATTGTAAATTGTTGGGTAGGTAGTATTACCTTTGTCAGATGACAATATGAGGATGAACATAATAGTTCCTGTCTATGACAGGCAATCTAATAACAACTTATGGTATTTATGCTTTGCCCTGATTATGTGCTTTAAATTGAACATATGATAGACACTGAGCTTGGGTTTTGCTAGTTCTCTTTCCTTTAACTTCTTTTTTTAAAAAAATATATTAGAAAATCTAGAATGTTTGCATGTTGATAATTATATACAATTATATAATTATATATAAGAGTTTATCTGCATTTGAGTTTATGTTTGACTGCATAATAGGTAATTGATTGAAATAAAAAATAATACTTAGAATTCTTATTTTATCATGGATATACACTCTAGATATAATATTTTAATGTGCTTCATTTTCCAGCATTAGTTTTCCCCTGTAGATATTGTTAAGCTTTTTGTTATTAGTATTCTAAAAGATTTTAAAAAGAAACATTTCAATAATAATCATGAGAAATCCTGAAGTTTCATTATCATAAATATAATGAGATTTCAGTAGAAGAGAATATTTGCAGCTCGGGGTTGAACTGAGATTTGTTTTTATTTATTGTGAAGTCTGATGTGTGATGACATGTAATTCAAAAATTTGGGAGTTAAATAATGTGTACAGATAGTTCTGTGTTATTTGAATAAAAAGCATTTTCTCTAGCATATAATTATGCCCCATGCTATCCATTAAGTTCAATCTGTTGTATTAGCTGTGTCCAGTCAAAAACTAGCTAAGGGAAATATATGAGATGTCCATATAAAACCATATTGGTCATATAACCAATATATCCAAATTCATGAGTAGTATGATCAGCAATTGAGTTTTATTTGGAGCATAATAAACCAGCATCTTGATAGAGTAGGAAAAAAAGGGGATTTTTTTCATAATTAGAATAGCAATATTCTTGCATTACAACAGTTTTTTTTTTTTAATAAAACTGATTATTGGTGGATGTTTAAGAAGGGATCCTGTCTCTTTTTATGGTTGGTATCTTGTAAGAATACAGTGTTCGGTTAAATCTAATAGCTTTTCATAGCAGTTTCCAAACTGTTAAACCTCAAGGATGCTTTCTTTAACTGACACAACTACACCGTGTGCACAATTATTAGGCAAGTGAGTGTTTTGACCATATCATCATTGTCATGCATATTTTCCACCTGCAAGCTGTATAAACTTGAATGCTTAGTGGATATAAGCATATCAGGTGATGTGTATTTGTGTAATGAGAGAGGATGTGGCCTAAGGAGATCAACACCCTATATCAAGGTGTGCATAATTATTAGGCAGCTTCTTTTCCTCAGGCAAAATGGGCTAAAAAAGAGATTTAACTGACTCTGAAAAGTCAAACATTGTAATAAGTCTTTCATGGGGATGCAGCACTCTTGAAATTTCTAAGATATTGGAGTGTGATCACAGAACCATAAAACGTTTTGTTTCAAATAGTCAACAGGGTCGCAAGAAACATATTGAGAAAAAAAGACGTACCTTAACTGCCAAAGATTTGAGAAGAATCAAACGTGAAGCTACCAGGAACCCATTATCCTCCAGTGCTGTCATATTTCAGAACTGCAACCTATCTGGAGTGCCCAGAAGTACAAGATGTTCAGTGCTCAGACATGGCCAAGGTAAGGAAGGCTGAAATCTCAAGTTGAACAAGACATATAAATTGAAACAGCAAGACTGGGCCAAGAAATATCTGAAGATAGATTTTTCAAAGGTTTTATGGACTGATAAGATGAGAGTGACTCTTGATGGACCTGTGGCTGGATCAGTAATGGGCACAGAGCTCCACTTTGACTTAGATGCCAGCAAGGTGGAGGTGATGTACTGGAACTAGTTGGACCTTTTTGGGTTGAAGATGGACTCAAAATCAACTCCCAAACCTACTGCCAGTTTTTAGAAGACACTTTCTTCAAGCAATGGTACAGGAAAAAGTCTGCATCTTTCAAGAAGACCATGATTTTTATGCGGGACAATGCTCCATCGCATGCATTGAAATACTCCACTGCATGGCTAGCCAGTAAAGACCTTAAAGATGAAAGAATACTGACATGCCCCCCCTTCCTCACCTGACCCTCACCCTATTGAGAACTTGTGGGCTCTTATTAAACAGGAGATTTATGGTGAAGGAAAACAATACACCTCTCTGAACAGTGTCTGGGAGGCTGTGGTTGCTGCTGCACAAAAAGTTGATAGTCAACAGATCAAGAAACTGACAGACTCTATGAATGGAAGGCTTATGACTGTTATTGAAAAGAAGGGTGGCTATATTGGTCACTGATTGTTATTTTGAACTGTCAGAAATGTTTATTTGTAAATTTTGAGTTGTTTTTTTATTATTCTCACTTTAACAGATGAAAATAAATGAGTGAGATGGAAAAATTTTCATTTTTCATTTAGTTGTATAATAATTCTGCACACTAATAGTTGCCCAATAATTGTGCACACATAGATATTCTCCTAAGAAAGCCATAACCTCACTTTTACTTCCTTAAATATTCAGGTTTGAGGTTTATTAACATTTTGGATTGACCGAGAGCACAGTAGTTGTTCAATAATAAAATTAATCCTCCAAAATACAGCTTGCCTAATAATTGTGCACACAGTGTATAAAAAGGAACAATTTAAAGGTATAAAATATCTATAGAAGTCATATCTATAGAAGTCATACATATATTTCACACTCATATCGATAACCACCAGTTTCTCACAGCAGCTAATAGTGAAACGTAACTCTAAATTTAGTTAAAGTACAAGTTTCTAATAAAGGCCAGCTCCAAAAAACAATTTTCCAGTGCTCAAAAGGACCTGACAGAGCAGACAATTCAAACTGCTCTCCCCCTGACAGAAGCTGTCAGTTCCCGCCCTTTTCAAAGTGAGCCGTTAACTCACTCAGAGGGTGCAACTCTGCAAGCCTGGTCACCAGAGGGAGCTAGGGAGCACTCTCCTCTTTTGTCTTCCCAAGGCTGTAATGAGATGGAGATAAACCCTTTTTTCTGCCCGGCAACAACTGAGTGGCAGCATGGCTCCAGTGACAGGAGGTCTGCTCCTGCAGCTACCTTCACTCCTACCACTGCAGGACTTCACCAGGGCGAAAACTTAATATCTGACTTGCCTGGAGATATAAAATCATTGATCTCCCAGGCTATTTCACAGGTTTGCAGCAAGCCCGTGCCCCAACTGCCCTGGTTTCTGATCCCTCTGCCAGTTGCCAACAGCACCTTCAGGCAACGGGACCGGCCCCATTGGCATGGCACCCGGTCTCCCAACCCCTCCTTGGATAGTGAAGACTCACTACTACTAGATGAGGGCCAAAGAGAGGCAGATTTATCCGAGGATGAGGGCTTAACCCTCCATGTTTCGGCCTTCACCGGACTCTTCCCTCCCGCCATCTTTAAGTCACTTTTGCATAAAGCAAAGGTGACATCTGGAATGGGAGTAGATTCCAACCCAAAGCCTACAGACCTTCAGGGCCCCACCGAACATCTGTTTTCTGAGCCAGCCATGAAGGAGGAGATCATACCTGCACCACAACTTTTTATAGATGTGGTTCAAAAACAGTGGGCACAGCCCAGTTCCTTTCCGACTCCAGGCAGAAATGATAGACACTTTTATAACGTGGCTCCTGATCTGGCTGAAGCTCTCCAGTTGCCTAAGGTAGATGGGCCTGTGGCGTCCCTCGTGTCTTCCTCCCTTGTGTCAGGTGACATAGCGGAAGGTTAAAAGCCGAGGACAAGAAGGTCGAATTGACCTTGCGTAAAATGCACCAGTCTGCAGCCTGGGCGATCAAGGCGGCCACAGCGGCCTCGTTTTTCAATCAGACCTCATTGCTCTGGCTTCGCCAGATGCAACAGAGGGTTCCACCGCAGGAGGCCAGGCTCCACCAGGACCTCAATAAATTAATAGCAGCTACTCAATTCTCGGCGGATGCCACTTTGAACGCTGCAAAATATGCCTCCAGAGCTCTTTTGTCTTCCGTGACATCTAGGAGGATGCTTTGGCTCTGTCACTGGCAGGCTGATACCAAGTCCAAATGGAGGCTAGCCTCTGCCCCCTATACAGGTGGCACGCTATTTGGGGAGGCCCTGGAGCTGATCCTTATTGAAAATAAGGACAAAAGGAAGGTTCTTCCATCATAATTTAGGCGGGCATACTGGCATCCCTCATCTTACTACCACAAACCTTCCTTTCGGCCAACTGAACCGGAATTTTCCCAGCACCAGAGGTATTTCCCTCAGAGGTCTGAACACCAACCAGCCAGAGCGGGTTTTCGCAACCAGCCCAGACAACAAGTCCAGGCCAAACGGCCCTTTCGGGGAACAGGAAGTCATTCCTTTCCTAGACCAATCCTCCCACCGGCGGCCGATTAGCACTCTTTGCGGCCCAATGGGAGACAATAACAACAGACAATTGGGTCCTCAACACTGTGAGGCTAGGCCTCAGTCTGGAATTCCTTTCCACACCCCCGAATTACTTTATTCGTTGCCCTGTCCCGAAGAGCAACAAAAAGAAAGGCCTCATGGAGACCACCATCCAACACTTGTTGGATATTCAAGCCATCGAGAGAGTCAAACAGGATGGGGATTTTATTCCATTCTGTACGTTGTTCCAAAGAATTTGGGAGGGTGGAGAGCAATTTTGGATTTAAAAAAATTGAATGTATATATGGTCTACAAGAGGTTCAAAAAGAACTCCCTCCAATCCATCCTGGAGGGCATTCGGGAGGGCGACTTCCTCGCTTCCATCTATTTGACAGAGGCTTACCTCCATGTGCCAATTCTACCGGCCCATCGCCAGTTCCTTCGTTTTTACTACAGAGGGAACCACTTCCAATACAGGGCATTACCTTTCGGCCTGGCGTCGGCACCCCGATCCTTCACCAAGGTCCTGGCGGTGCTGGCGGCATACCTCAGGTCAATACCTGTACGTCTACAATGTTATTTGGACAACATACTTATCCAGGCATCCTCTCCCAGGAGAGAAACAGAGGATTTACAAATAACGATCAAGGCCTTTCAAGATCACAGCTTTTCTGTCAACTTCCAAAAAAGTCATCTAGTTCCCTCCACACGACTCTTGCATCTTGGAGCGGTGATCGACACCAGATTGGGCGAGGTGTTCTTGTCACAGGACCGCAGGGACAGCTTAGTAGCCCTCGTACATCAGATACGACAGGAACGCACGGTCCCCATAGCCCTCTTGTCACAGCTTCTGGGGAAAATGGTGCATCTCAATAGTTCCCTCGGCAACACTGCACGCCAGGACCCTTCACTGATTTCTGCTTCCATACCAACGGGCCGGCAGCAGCAATTCCCATACCAGGGTTCGAGTTGACCCAGTGGTATTGCAGTCCCTCTGATGGTGGACATCCCCAGCCCTAGACAAAGAGTGTGTCTTCAAAGAGCCCAGCCGCACCACAATTACATCGGATGCCAGTCTATTCGGCTGGGGTGCCCATCTCCAGTCTCACATGGTTCAGGGGCATTGGACCCAGGGGGACCTGAACAACAACATAAATTGGCTGGAGCTTCGGGCAGCACATTTGGCCCTTCAACAGTTCAAGGACATAATCCAGGGACAACACGTTCTGCTTCTCACGGACAATGTGACTACCAAAGCTCACATCAACCATCAGGGGGGCTCCCACTCCAGGGCTCTCATGACAGAAGCAGAACAGTTGGGGATTTAGGCAGAGAAACATCTTCTTTCCCTCAGAGCGGAGCACATCGCGGGAGTAGCGAATGTTCATGCAGACTGCCTCAGCAGGTCCACAATAGACCATTCCGAATGGAGGTTGCATCCAGACCTCTTCAGAGAGCTGTCCGAGAGGTTTGGTCAGACGGTTGTGGACCTGTTCGCCTCCCCGATGAACGTCCAATTGACATGATATTTCACCAGGTTTGCAACTCCAGGAGCGGAAGGGACCAACGCTCTCCATATCCTGTGGCCCAGGGGACTGCTGTATGCCTTCCTTCCTCTTCCCCTCATTCCTGGGGTCATTTGGAAGGTAGTGACATAGAGGGCAGAGATCCTGCTCCTTGCTCCCCATTGGCCCAGATGCCCGTGGTTCGCAGACCTGGTAGGCGTTTCGATTTCTCGGCCCTGGAGGATTCCTCAGGAGAGAATTTCCCTCAGCCAGGGGGTCTTGGTCCATCCGGAGCAACAATGGCTCCAACTGACCGTCTGGTATTTGAGAAGAGCCTCCTGAGGAAGGACAACTACTCCTCCAGGGTGATTCGGACAATTCAGGCCTCAAGAAGGCCATCAACAATCCGAATTTACAATTCTACTTGGACAGCATTTACTAGCTGGTGTTTTAAAAGGGACATTGTTCCCACTTCAGCGTCAGTGCCACAAGTCCTGGACTTTCTCCAGGAAGGACTGGACAAGGGCCTGTCGCACAACACCATCCGCAGGCAAGTGGCAGCCCTTTCAACAGTGTGGGCGTGTGGGGAACAGGGATCTCTGGCTCACCACCCAGTTATTCAGGCAGCAAACCTGAACTCGCCTGTGATTCACAGGTACCCCACTTGGGACCTATCTAGGGTCCTATAGGCCCTAACCTCCACATCTTATGAGCCACTAAGGACTGTCAGCCTGCGTTTCCTGACCTTTAAGGTCGCGTTCCTTGTGGCCATCACTTCAGCCAGGCGCATCTTGTAGTTAGCAGCTCTTTCAGTCAGAAAAGACTTATGCATATTCCATCAGAGCAGGGTGGTCCTCAGGATGGATCCCTCCTTCATCCCCAAGGTGAATTCCTGGTTCCACAGGGCCCAGGAGATCATTTTGCCAGACTTCTGTCCAGGGCCAACTCATGCCCTGGAGAAGAAATGGCATACCTTGGATGTGAGGAGGGCCATCCGGATTTACATCAGAAGAACGTCCCCTACTAGAAAGATGGAGGCACTGTTCGTGTCTTTCCATCCTTCATCGATGGGTACCAAGGTGACTCCATCGACAATAGGCCATTGGCTGAGAGCTTGTATCGCTAAGGCCTACGAAGTACAGGCCTTACTGGCTCCCAGAGGGGTGACCGCCCATTCTACAAGAAGTGCGGCCACAACAGCGGCATGGCCAACGCAAGCATCCATTGAAGACATTTGCAGGGCAGCAACATGGGCTTCGCCCTCGCCCTTTATTCATCATTACAAGTTAGACGGATTTGCTTCGGCGGAAGCATCCTTCGGACGGAGAGCCCTGCAAAAAGTGCATGCGGATATGAGGACTTCCGACCAAGCGGCGACCCACCCTTAGATCGGCCGGCTTTGGTAAGTCCCATTCTTGGACTCTCCCGGGAGCACTCAGGAGAAGGGGCGTTGGTCCTACCTGATATGCCCTTTCTCTGAGTAGCTCCAGGAGAGTCCAATCCCACCCTGATGACTGCTTGGTCTGAAGTCCAGGGGCTACCACTTAACCTTGTTGAGATTTGATTCACAGCTACGTCCTCACCGAAAACTGGGCCAGAGAGGGTGATGACGGGGCGTGGCCACAAGTTTGTCAGCTCGGTCTCTACGCAGAACAGATGAGTTAACCCATTCTTGGACTCTCCCGGAGCTACTCAGAGAAAGGGCGTATCAGGTAGGACCAACACCCCATCTCATACTAGTATCTTTGGAGACAAAATTGAGTTCCAGCTGAAGATAACTAGCCACATAATGAGCAACATATTGTAGAGTCTAATGATGATGGCCTTGAGAGGGGATTTTTCAGAAGCCTTCACAGAAACAACAAGGTTAGAAGCATTTCTTAAGCCTTGGAAATGGGATAATATTAGAAAGATGCTTACGCTTTTCCACCATACTCATGGGGTATAAGAAGGCAGAAGGTAAAACACAAGCAGACTTGCAAGATTTTATTACTATAGTGTGTCACATTTCAATAAAGAATTCTAGTCTTTCTGTGGAATTGGGTTCCTGCTCTGATCTACCTTGTTGGGTTAACACATATAGTATAATACACGAGATATTACATTTGTGTTGCTTTCAATACTTTTTTGTCTTTAAAAGTTCAAAGATTTATTTTATAATAAAACAGAAGACTCAATACCTTGACCCTAAATAATTTAACTGCAACAGGGATGAAATAGTTGCTATTGTAGCTAACAAATCAAATTATGACATTGGAAAAACTCTGTCCTTCAGCTGTGGTTGAATCTCTCCCCTCCCCCACAAGTAAAAAAACCCCCACAACTATTATGAATATGTGTGTGTGTGTGTGTGTGTGTGTGTGTATACATATGTAACTTTTATATGTATATATCAAAGGTGGCATTCAGCAGGGTCTGACCAGTTCTTGAGAACCGGTAGCGGAAATTTTGAGTAGTTCGGAGAACCGGTAAATATCACCTCTGACTGTGCCCCGCCCCCATCTATTCTCTGCCTCCCGAGTCCCAGCTGATCGGGAGGAAATGGGGATTTTGCAGTAACCTTCCCCTGGAGTGGGGAGGGAATGGAGATTTTACAGTATCCTTCCCCTGGAGTGGGGTGGGAATGGAGATTTTACAGTATCCTTCCCTTGCTACGCCCACCAAGCCACGCCCACAGAACCAGTAGTAAAAAACGTCTGTGTGTCTGTGTCTGTGTGTGTGTGTGTGTGTGTGTGTGTGTGTGTGTGTGTGTGTGTGTGTGTGTGTGTGTTTGTTTTCCCATGAAGCCAGTACACTGATATTTCTGCTGGAACAAAAGAAATGTGTCCAGATTATAAATTTAGCAGTATTGTTTATTTAGAGAGTATTGTTTTACCAAGCTCTTTAACTATTCTTTAGTACTCGTTAATTATATGAAACTTCAAGTTCTTTGAAACATAGTTTAAAAGACCAGCTTGCATGAAATTCATGTCTTCTTCAATTAATCAGTACAATTCCAAAGTTTTTTTGTTTATGTTAGGTATGCTCTCTGGATATAAGCATTGAAAGAGCTCTAGTTATATGCCTTTGTATTCCCTCATTGTATTCCTTGTTTTTGTTATTTGTTATTTTAAAGGTAATGTATTACTTTAATAAGATATCTCAGTTGTGAATTCTGTATTTTTGAGCAAAGTACTCCTTTTGTATGTTGAGTATTCTTATTGATGACCTTCAGAATCAGGCATGGGTCTTTAACCTGAGTAATTAAAAAAATGAACACATTCTTGTGTTGGAATCTCATAGATTCTAATATTTGATCTTCTGTTGTGATTTTCCAGATTTTCAAGCTTTGATTGTAGATCTATAATAGTTTCTATGGTATATTCAAAAGCTTTTTTTCTGTCTCACAGGAGAAATAGTCATCCAGTGCAGAGGCCGCCATATCTGTCATTTTTGTGATGGCTTTATACAGTTTCCTGCCTCCTTGAAGTTCTTTTTAAAGCTGTTAGAAAGAAGCTTTGAGTAATTGTCTAGTGAGTTATCAACCTTAGCTGTTCTGCTTTTTAAGGCTTTAGGGACGGAGGGAATGATATTTGCAAAAGAAGCTAGTAAAAGCTAGTAGAAGGTGGAGGTCTATCTTTTGATTAAAAACCAACAAAAATCTTAAGTTTTATCTTTAGGATGATCCAGTATGTTCTATTCTATATTGTGAAAATATGTAAAGTGAAAAATGAAAAAAATATGCTGTGCTTTAATAGGAAAAGTGTGTCTAGAAGGAGAGTTTAAGGCTTATGTCCTTATCTTAGTTGAATGCTAGTCAAGTAATTATTCCTCTTCCATATTATTTAGATTGCTTCTCTATCACCTATCTAACCCTAAATTATCCATGGTTGTTTCTCAAAACTATATGCCCTGTTTATATTTACATATCATGCTAAGCCATAAAATGCATTGTTTACTTTTACCTAGCATAGGTTAATTCACTCACTATGGCTGAATTTGTGTTAAATTATTGTTTCTTTTAACTCTGGTTATAATATAGTACTTTATTCAGAAAATAAAATAAGATTTGATTAACTAAATTGTAGCATTATGTGCAGGAGCCATGTATCTGTACTATGTACCTGTTCCCACTCCAGCACTGCCATAGAGAGAAAATCTAAAGAGGTTATACTGTACATGATTATAAGACAATATATAAAGCATGATTAGGGTCAATCATAAAACTAATTGAAAAAGAATTCTTTGAGCTCTTTTGAGTTCAAAGCTTTGAAGCTCTTTTGAAACTGTGTCAAAAGAGGATGGAAAGGTAACTAACCTAATACTTAATCACATACTGCAAAATCTTATTGTAGCATCACATTCAGATAAGTATTACTAATTCAGATTGGTTAGTGGGAACATACAAAATAAATAAGGTAACATCTTTTTCAGTTTCATATCATCACACATAGAAAGAAAGAATATGTAGAAAGGGAGTATTTATTAAGGTTTGCTGTTCATTATTCTTAAAATGATATGTTCAAATGAGTTGTGAATATTCTATATGGAAAACTTCATATGAAACTGGAGAACACAGCTGTGATGTTGGTGAATAATACTCTATGTGCTCTTGCATTCTGGATCAGTTGAAGCTTCCAAATACTTTTCAAAGGCAGCCTTATGTAGAAGAATTACATAAAGTAAATGGCAAGGTTCTAGGGCAGTGGTTCTCAACCTTTCTAATGGCACGACCCCCCCGCAACCCAGCCGGGAGACTTCGCCCGGACGCCGCCATTTGGGTTCTTTTACCCTCTGCGCATGTGCAAAGCATTCTGCGCATGCGCAGAGGGTAGAAGAACCCAAATGGCGGGGTCCGGGCTACCAGCTGACGGCGACCCGCAGGCACGGCCGAACCGGGACCTTTTTACCCCTGCAGTGACGGTGGCACCAAGATGGCGGGCTAACGCGCGCGGCGACCCCTGTGAAATGGTCGTTCGACCCCCAAAGGGGTCGCGACCCACAGGTTGAGAACCGCTGTTCTAGGGGGTGTGCTTGTTAGCAGAGCCTTCCAAACAATGAATGGTTGCAACTGGTGCAAAACATGAATTAATACTAAGATCTACTTTTTTGCAGCTATCAGCTGCTTGCTTGGCAGGAGTTACAAGTTCAGTATGACTCCCAGATTGTCTACCAATTCTGTCTGGGGGAGTGCTGCCCCATCTACACCTGATGTAATAGTTTCAGAAGCAGTTTGACTATGGTTGAGTTGCAACTTATTGGTCTTTTTCTAAATTCTTGTCGTCTCGAGACATTTGGTAAACTCAGTTTCTTGATGGAATTACTTTTACAGCCCAGGATGCAGATGTATAGCTGAGTACTACCAGCATATTAATGATACTCATCCATGATAACAGATGACCTTGCCTAGAAGGTTCATATAGATGTTCATATAGAAAATTAAAGTCTATGGTATTCCATATAGCAGTGTCTAAATCTAGATATCTTCTTCTCACTAGTGCCAACTGAAACTGACTTTGGAGGAAGAAGGATTGCTACTGGAAAATAGTGCTTCCCACTCCCAACCCCCTAAGCCAGTCCAAAAGGATACCATGAGCAATGGTACTAAAAGCCACTGAGTGAACCAGAACAGCAAGGAGACACCATCCCCAAACTCTCCAAAGGGTATCATCAAAAGCCTCAAATGCTGATTTGGTACTATAACCCAGCTTGATCCATCCTCTCAATAACTTTCCCTAAAAATGGAAGGTTGGAGACTGGATGGAAATTGTCCAATACTGTGGTATCTTTCCCGGCCTCTTTCAAAGCGTACAAAACCATCCCATCCTACACAAAAAAGCATTCACCACAGCTTGGATCCAACCATGCATCAGCTACCGGTAGTGGGAGGCTTTGAAGAAAAGATGTAGATCTAAAACACAAAACATACAGCCTCAGAACTCTGTCCATTTCCTCAGGATCAATCAGTTAAAACTGTCTCTAAATACCGTAAGTAAGCAAGAATGTGCCTCAGTAAGTATATAGGACCTCTCCAGCCAGAATTGGTCCTGAGAGGATCTGAACAATATTCAACAGCTCTTAAAATAGAGATCCTGCAAGAGTTCCCCAGGCCTTCCTAGTAATTAAGAGCAGGGCTGCTGGCTAGCTATTTATATTTGTAGATGAGATAACAGAAAAATAAGCTTGTTTTCCTGCATTTATTGCTATATAAAGCAAATCTTTACAAAAGGTCTTACTGGTTCTTAGTAAGAGTCACTCTATCTTCTTCCAGAAATTCTCCATAGTGGGTGGAGCTAACATCCAAGAATGGGATGACACCGTCCCTTCAGCCAATGAGGACTGAGTCTGTCAAATTGTATATCTTCGTCCTCCTGCCTTAATTCCCCCCCTTTTGACTCAGTCCTCAGGCAGAATAGGACGTGTGTTTTCAGCTCCCATTCTTGTGAGACATTAGTCCATCTGGTCTTCGAGATCATCTCTTGTGAGTTCCTCTCCCCAGCTGACTGTCCTGTCATCTGTAGTCGCTGGGTTGAGCGCGGCACAGGGCTTCGGCTCTAGCCGTTAGCCGAGCCTCCAGCCGAGGGCCACTTGCTCTTTAGCGAGTTTCTCACGTTGACCTTAGGAGTGTTGCTCCCGCGGTCTGTCTGGCTGTATTTGAGGCGTTGCGGTCTGGCCACGGGGCTTGGTTTCGTGAGCGACGCACAGCTGACCATCGCTTGATCGCCCCACCCCAGTTTTTCTGTTGCTGCTGACCTGTCACTGGAGCCTCGCGCTCGTGTGACCAACAGCCAGAGGAGTCTTGTGCTCTGCACCGCTCGGCTAGGGTAGGACGGCAAGGACTGTCTTTGCCGCAGGAGCTATTGCGCTCGAGTGGCTAGCCGTCGCTACCCTCTGGCAGGGGGGGTTCCCCCACACGCCCTTCTATCGGAGCTTGCAGTGTGTGCGGATTTCTAAGGGGCTGATAACCTCTACCTTCGGCCCGGCAGCAGCAGACAGGCCGTTTCGCCCTTCCTGCCTAAGTGCCAGTGACAGCAGTGGCCATTTTGAATTGAGGCACTATCAGAGGAGGCGGCCATTTTGTTTTCATCTTGGCCACATTTCGAGGCGGTGGCCATTTTGATAGCCTCGGCTACATCCTAATGAGGTGGCCATTTTGTTTGCCCCTTGACAACCACCGAGGCACCTATCAGGCCAATTTCTCAGGCGGTGGCTTATCATCCAATTTCTTTGAAGTAGGGCCGTTGCACCTATTGCGGATCAGAGCTGGAAACAGCATAAAAGCCGCTCCTCAGGGAGGCAAAAGCAACCAAAGGCCTCCTGTTCTTATGAACCGACCAGATCCTCCTCCCATAAGAAGAGGACCCGCCAGCCACCTTCCGCTCCTCCCGCTGAACACCCCAGGGTCTCCAGGGCGACCCAGAAGGACGAGATTCGTAGGGCCAAGGTGCTGGAAAAAATTTGTGCAAGGTCCAGCCGCAGCGGGCCGGAGCCTCAAGGCTCAGGTGATCTAGTGCCCTCTGGCAATCTGAATGCAAGCCACACTGAGGTGGCCTCTCTGCATCCTTCTGAGGCCATGTTGTTGGATAACCCCGCTTTAGACATTGCAGACAATGACATTTGGGAGGTTTCACCTCACATGGGGTCCTCGGGGGCTCCTCCTGTTTCACTACCTCCCTCTACATTTACCCCTACTGCCACTGGGCTTAGAGCCACTTCGCCAGTGACTCACTTGGACTCTTCTAATGTACAAAGTATGATAGCGGAAGCTATAAAACAAGGCATCGAGGCAGGCATGAAGCAACTGGGCAGGGCCATGGGCTCGACCACAGAGGTGAGCAGGGATTTGGCTCACAACACCTCATTAGTCGGTGAGGGCCGCAGAGGGCGGCCTTATGATAGACACTCCCCAGAGCAGTCCTTAGGGTCCCAGTCGGATGTTGAAGAGGGCCAATTAGACCTTGACCTCTCGGATGACGAAGGGATCACTCCGGATCCACCGGCTTCATTGGGTCTGTTCCACTCTGGTGTCTTCAAATCGCTTTTGTTCAAAGCGAAGAATGCTGCTAACCTGGGGTCGACTTCGTCGGTGACTTATGATGAGACCTCGGTGAAGGACCCTTATTTGAGGAGACCACCTCTGAAGCAGAGGTGATTCCAGCTCCTCCTCTTTTTGTGGAGGCTGTCCTGCGGCAGTGGCATTCCCCTGCCCAGTCGGCTCGATTCGTGGCCAGAGCTATGGGGGCATCCATGGTGGCGAGGAGGATGCACTGGTTACGTAGTTGGCAAGTGGACACATGCCACAAGTGGCGCCTGGCGTCTGCACCTTACAAGGGCCAGCTACTCTTTGGGGAAGCCTTGGACCCCATCTTAATTGAATCTCGGGATAAGAGGAAGGTCCTCCTATCTTATTCCCGTAAGAGCTCCTTTCGTCCCACCTCTTACAACAGGCGCCCCTTTTGGGCCCCAGATCAGGGAACGGGATATGGCAGGCCCCAGGGTCAGTATGGCACCAGAAATCGACAGGCTAGCAAGGGCAGTCAGTACAGGTGGCCCTTTTGAGGCGCAGGTCGCCCCTTCCGTCGTGCGAAGCGATTCCACGCCGGATCCCCCCATAAGAGGTCGGCTGGCCCTTTTTGCCAGTCAATGGGAAATTACAACCAATGCGTGAGTTAGGGAGACCGTATCAGCTGGGCTCTCCCTAGAATTCCTCTCCACCCCTCCGAGGTTTTTCATTCGATGCCCTATGTCTTCCAATCCACACAAGCGGGCCCTCATGCAGGAGGCCATTCAACACCTGCTGGACATTGAAGCTATCCAGCAGGTGCCTGAGGACCAGCTAGGGCAGGGGTTTTACTCCACATTGTTTGTAATCCCCAAATCCTCGGGTGGGTGGAGAGCTATTCTCGATCTAAAACGATTGAATCGCTATATCATCTATAAGCGATTCAAGATGCACACGCTTCAATCCATCTTAAGTGGCATTCGGAAGGGGGACCTCCTCGCTTCGATTGATCTCACTGAGGCCTACCTGTACATACCAATTCGGCCTTCTCATTGAAAATTCTTAAGATTCTCTTATGCAGGCTCTCACTATGAGTATAGGGCCCTCCCATTTGGCCTCTCCTCAGCGCCAAGGGTCTTCACCAAGGTGCTAGTGGCGCTGGCCGCATATCTGAGATCGATACCCGTGCGTGACCAGTGTTACCTGGACGATATACTTATACAGTCATCATCCAGGCACCAGGATGAGATGTCCAGGTAACAGTTAACACCCTCAGAAACCATGGGTTCTCGATAAACTTTGACAAAAGTCACCTATCCCCCTCTACCAGGCTGACCCATTTGGTAGCCATTATTGATTTTCTGGAGTGCATGGTGTACCTTTCCCAGGAGCGTCAGGATAGTATTTTGGAACTCTCTCAACAGGTCCTGATGCAGTCCAGGGTCCTCCTGAAGCTGCTCTCCACGCTCCTGGGTAAAATGATACCTGCCATACATATTACCCCCTGGGCACACCTGCACTCCAGGGAATTACAATGGTTTCTCTTGCCCTTTCAGAGGTCGGGATGCAGCACGTCGGCATCCAAGGTCCTGGTACCATAAAATGTTCGACGCTTGCTCCGTTGGTGGACCTCGCCAGCCATCGCGAAGTTGCTATTTCCTGGAACCCCGCAGACTCACCATCACCACGGATGCCAGTCTGTACGGTTGGGGGGCTCATGTTCAATCAGCCGTGGCTCAGGGCACATGGTCCCCGACGGAGGCGCAGTACAATATAAACAGATGAGCTACGCGCAGTCTACCTGGCGCTCAAGCAGCTGAAACATCTGGTGGCTGGTCAGCACGTTTTGGTGTTGACAGACAATGTGGCTGCAAAGGCCCAAATAAACCGGCAGGGGGGTACCATGTCCCGTCATCTCATGGACAAGGCCAGAACCCTGGGTCTCTGGGCGGAACACCATCTTCTGTCGATTTCGGCGGAGCACATCTCTGGGGCGACCAACGTGACAGCGGATTGGCTCAGCTGCACCATCATAGACCAGGTGGAGTGGAGTCTCCATCCTTCCATCTTCCAAGCCTTGGTGAGCCGGTTCGGTCTGCCTGTGGTGGACCTCTTTGCCACCCCGGAGAACGCCAAACTGCCCAGATACTTCACTCTTGGAGAGGGCCAAGGTGCTGCTCCTCAATCCCCACTGGCCCAGGTGGGCCTGGTTTGCGGACCTCAAATCACTGTCAGTCTGCCAGCCCTGGAAGATCCCGCAGACAGAGTCGTCACTCAGCCAGGGGTCGTTGGTCCACCCGGACCCCCAGTGGTACCAACTAACCACCTGGCGCTTGAGCGGTACACTCTAAAGCGCCGCAATGTATCTGACAGTGTCATTCGGACCCTCCAGGCCTCCAGGAGGCCGTCCACCAAACGAATTTATTCAGCCACCTGGAAGATCTTCTGTTCCTGGTGTTCAACTGAGGATTGTTCTCCCGTGGATCTGTCTATTGTCAAGATCCTTGACTTTTTGCAGCAAGGGCTGAACAAAGGGCTTTCGCCCAACACGCTTCGGTGACAGGTAGCGGCAGTCTCTTCGGTTCTGTCCTGCGGCTCCCTGGAGTCCTTAGTGCAACATCCCCTCTTGTGCAGATTCTTTAAAGGGGCTGTGAACTTGTGTCCGCCTGTCATTCATAGGTACCCGACCTGGGATCTTTCAAAGGTACTCCTTTCCCTAACAGGGGCCCCCTATGAGCCCTTGAGGACCACTTCGCTTCACCACCTTACCTGCAAGGTAGCGTTCCTGGTGGCGATTACCTCCACTCGGAGGATCACAGAGCTTGCAGCCTTGTCTGTCAGGGGGGATCTCTGTATATTTCATTCTGATCAAGTTGTCCTCCAGCTGGACCCTACGTTTGTGCCAAAAATAAACTCATTTTTTCACAGAGCCCAGGAGATTGTCCTTCCTAATTTCTGCCCCAATCCTTCTCATTCATTAGAGAGACAGTGGCACACCCTTGATGTTAGGAGGGTCCTTAAGATATATATTATGTGTACTTCCACGCTACGCAGAACAGAGGTGCTTTTTGTCACTTTTCAACCCACTTCCTTGGGCCGAAAGGCATCTTCCTCCACTGTTGGGCGTTGGCTACGCAGCACCATAGCGAGGGCATATGACCTGCAGTCCTTGCCGCGACCGGCTGGAGTGACAGCGCACTCAACCCGCAGTGCAGCGATGATGGCGGCGTGGTCCACGCAGGTATCCATCGAGGAGGTCTGCCGGGCGGCCACTTGAGTTTCACCAACATCGGAGTTGACTGTCTTCATCGTATTGCCCTTATAGTTGGTTAGGTGCTGCAGTCCCTGCCACACCTGCCTTGGGTTGTTGTCTGCTAGATGGTTCTCCACCTTTTGTTTATATTTTTGTTTAGCTACCTTGATGCCTCTCCATAGATTTGCCCTGGCCTCATTGTATTTATCTCTGTCACCTGCTGATGTTGACTCTCTAAACCGCTTAGAGAGGGCTGTAAAAACACTATGAAGCGGTATATAAGTCTAAGTGCTATTGCTATTGCTATTAAAGGTGGAATTCTGGGCTCTCAGAAGTGTCCGTACCTCTGCTGACATCCAGGGTTTACAATTCTCGTAGACTCTGATGCACTTGTCCACTGTTACATTATCCGTTCACGTTTTGATATATGAGAGTATGGTGTCAGTGAATTCTTGTAGCTCCAAATGTTCAAATATACTCCATTCAGTAGTCTCAAAACAGTCCTGCAACTGGCAGAGTGCTCCCTCCGGCTAAATTTTAACAGTTTTCCTGACTGGCTGTATCCTTTTTCTAAGGGGGATATACTTTGGGCATAGTAGCAGAGAGATGTGGTCAGACGTACCCAGATGGGAGAGGGGGATTGCTCTATATGCCTGTCTTAAGTTTGAATACATATGGTCTAAGTGTTCTTACCTCTGGTGGTACACTGCACATACTGCACAAACTTAAAAGAATGGAATTACGTACACTCTGCCTTTGTTCTTTTTGTTTCCTATCTGTGAAGTTTTGGACCCCCTTTTCTCTCAGGTACTAAAAAACCATTTCTAAGTTCTATTAGTGCAGAATATCTTTTACATCTCTTGGCTTTGCTTATTACTCTCATTACTGAATTAGCTTCTTCTGTCAAATCCTCTTGTAATGCCTTCAGGTTGGTTTGTTTTGTTTTCTGATCTGGGTAATTTCCATTTCCTTTATTCAATCCTTTGACTTTTCTTTAAGGACTGTTACACACTTGCACTTCTCCAGTTGTGTGTCATAGTGATTTTCAGCAGGAACATAAACAAGCTGCAAATAATAATCTTATGTATTTAGCTTCAATTTTTTCAATAAACTTTTTTTTTGTAGGCATGTTCTCATTTCTCAGGTTAACTAAATTCCCAAATTTGAATGTTTTAAAATCTTCCTAGATACCACTGACAAATTCCCATTTATTTTCTCACTGACTTTGGTTTTTAGAATCTGGCTGCCTTTTGTTGGTTGGTTGGTTGGTTTGTCTATCAGATTTATATAGCTACCCATATCACAAATATGACTCTGGGCGTCGTAGAATAAAAATAAAGAACATATCTTAAATAGCCTTTAAAAAGAATAAAACATATATTCATGGATTCTGCTTCTTCAGTAGGAAGCTTTCGATCATGACCTTTTTACATCTGAATACTGAATTGCTATTTTTCATATTTCATATTTATATTTAATATGAAAATATTTCATATTGCTTTAGACATAGTGTTTGTTAGTATGTTACTACTTTTCTCAATGTTAATATGTAGATAAAGTATAAAAGATTAAAAGTTCTGATTTTTGTATTTATCAATAAAATAGCTTTACTAGAATTAATATAATATTTTGCTATATAGGTTTTCCAGGATTTTGCCTTTTCTGCATATCCTGCTCTGTAAAACCTACTGTATAAATAATTTATAATAAATAAACAATCTTATGCTTGCCTTATCTGTTCTTCTTCATATATTATTTAATCTAGTTTGGTTTGGTCTTGGTTTGATTCATTTGAAATAAATGGAATAGCATTTTTATCCCTATCACATTCACATAGAAGCAACTCATCCATTAGTGAGATAGGTTTAAATATAGTATTTTAAAGTAATAACTATATGGATACCTCATTTTTTCTACTCAAGGAAGGTCTCAATAAAAATATTTATTCTACAATTGACAGGATGCTATGGAAATCAGTTTTGTGTCAAATATGCAAACATAATTCTTAACATGAATTGCTAAGTAGAATTCAGGGTTCTGTAACTTTACTATTTTCTTCTACTGTCATGAATGCATCCTAGAAATGATCATGGGCCTTTACCAGTGGTGGGATTCAGCCATTTCGGGCTGTTTCGGGTGAACCGGTTGTTAAAATTCTGTGCCGGCCACCCCCCCCGCCCCTCCCAGTCACTCCTCATCTCATCCGCTCGCCTGACATAGCTGCTGCTGCTCTCCGTCTGGCTCCCTCGCTTGCCTCAACCACACGGTCTCTGAGGGCAGCCAGCTTGCCTGCCTTCGGCTGCATCCCACGCAGTGCTCTCCGCGCGGCCCAGCTGAGCTGCCCTGATCTGCCTGGCAGCCTGGGTGAGCCTGCAAGCAGCAAAGCCCGAATCTCGGCCTAGCTGCCTCCCACGTGGCCCAGCCAGCTTGATTGCCTTCCGTGCAGCTGAATCTCACGCAGCGCTCTCCGTGCGGCCCAGCTGATTGCCACGCCTCGCCCACTTGCCTGCCTTCGTCACAGCCTACCATGCCGGCCACGTGGCCCAGCTGATCTCTGCGCCTCGCCCGCTCTGCTCACCATGGCTGCCCGTGAAGGTAAGGTGCTCGGCCGAAGGGCCACCTCGGGGTGGACATGGCGAGGCTCGGCCGCCTTTTGGACCTGGCTCTCGCCATCCTTTCGCCTGCATGCCACCCGCTCGCCCTTTGCGTCGGGTCGGGGACGCGCCAGTCCCTGGCTCTGGCCTTTCCCAGGGCCTCCGCCCGCATGCCGCCCGCTCACCCTTCGCCTCGGATCAGGGGACATGCCAGTTCCTGCCTTTCTAAAGGGACACTTCCCCCCACCGCCTCTCTTGCTCCCACAAGTTTCCACCGTGGTCTCACCCTTTGCCGAATTGGCTCACTTACCTCCGCCCTGTTTCCCCTCCTTCAGAGGCCCCTTACTCCCCCACTTCTTCCCCCATGACCGCCTCTTTCTTCGTCCCGCAATCTTACCTTCCTCCCGCAGCTGGTGGCAGAGGGGAAGGCGAGCCAGGGCTGAGCCGTCACCGCTCTGATCCCCACCAGCCTGCATCTCGCCCCCCGCCTGGATTCTCTGCAGCTGCTGGGCCTTGCCTGCCGGGGGGGCAACCAGGGAGCACGATGCGACACCGCCCGCTTTGCCCCTCTACCTGCCGCCCCTCCCTCTCCCACTTTGGTCGAGCGCGGGCCACCGCTGTGAGAATGGTGCGAGCCCCATGGGCTGGAAGGTAATGCTGACGGCAGGGAAGGAAGATCCGCTCCGGGCTTGCTGCACTCAGCCAAAGGGCTGCCTCGGTGGGGGGGGACACACAGCGAGGCTCGGCTGCCTTTTGGGCCCAGCTTAGGCTTCCATGGGGCCTTTCAGGTGGGAGGCCTGAGAGAAAATGCCTCCCCCGAGGGTTGCCCGCTCGCCCATCTGCCAGCCAGGCTGGCCTGGAAGTGGCATGTTCCCTTGTCACGGGATGGATGTGGAACCCAAGCCGGAGGGGAGGTCAAGCAGGTGGCAGCCCAGAACAGGGCCCGAAAGGCAGTCAAGCCTCGCCAGAGCGGATCTTCCTTTCCCGCCGTCAGCCTTACCTTCCAGCACATGGGGCTCGCACCGTTCTCACAGCGGCGGCCCGTGCTCTGCCAAAGCGCTTGGCCCGGCGAGGGAGGGGTGGCTGGCAGAGGGGCGATGCGGGTGGCATAGCCTTGTGCTCCCTGGCAGGTGAGCCCCAGCAGCTGCGGAGAATCCAGGCAGGGGACGAGATGTGGGCTGGCGGGGAGCCGAGCGGTGATGGCTCAGCCCTGGCTGGCTCGCCTTTCCCTCTGCCACCAGATCGCCGCTCGGGATGAAGCCAGGCCTGGATATGGCGGGCTGCCCTCGCCCGGGCGGCTCCAAAATTAAATGCTTCCTTTTCTTGCAAGTACGTACAAATATAATTAAAGGGGAAAATGATGAGTGAAGGAGAAGGGAAGTTCTGTAACCAGAAGAACTGAGAATGAAAACAATGTATTCCAGTTAAATTAGAAGTGGTTCTTTGTGAAGGATCTGTGAAAGTTTTGGAATATTGCAATAAGGCCCAAGGAAAAAAAACAGATTTAATTAAAAGAGAAGAGAAAGAATGGTAAGACATCCACTGACTGCTTTGAAAATGCCTTTCAAATGTGTTTTCATTTACAATGGATTGGAAATATTTGCTTGACTATATGCTTTAATGTTCAAAAAGAATAATCTTTATCAGTATAAGAAGAGATGTATTCTTCAAGCTTTAGTACATTTTGCAAAAATCATGAATCCCACTGTAGAACATCATTTGTCACCAAAAATGCAATTTAATGGAGAGTAAAGTAAGATTTTACACTTAGGCAAGAAAAAAACCAAATGCACAGGTATAGAATAGGTGGTGCCTGGCTCAACTGGAAGTAACTGTGAGACGGATCTGTGAGATGGAAATTTATCAAACAGATCCAACCTAGAAATAAGAAGAAATTTCCTGACAGAACAATTAATCAGAGGAATGGGATGCCTTCAGAAGTTGTGGAACCTCCAAGATCCCTTCCAACTCTGTTATTCTTTATAAATCTCTCCATTCAGTCTTACCAAGAGAATGGTGATAAACAATACTTGGAAATGTACATCAGGTTTTCTGATAGCAAAATCTCATCTTATTGGCTAGTATCAAGGGGAAGATGACTTTGAAAAAGCTTCCTCTCTCACCATAACATGCAAGACGAGGCAAGGACTGGCTGGGAGGGGAGGGGCGAGGAGAAGCCAGGCGAGGCGCCCCTCCATGTGAGTGACATCGAGTTGGCCATGCCCACCCAGTCACATGACCGCCTAGCCACACCCACCCAGTCACATGACCGCCTAGCCACACCCACCCAGTCACATGACTGCCTAGCCACACCCACCTAGCCACGCCCACAGAACCTGTTGTTAAATTATTTGAATCCCACCACTGGCCTTTACATAGAAATGTATCTTCTGAATTTCAGCCCAAGAATAAGATAGAGGGTAAGGCTCTTCTTACCTCCTACTTTCTTTTGATCCCAGAGTTCTAAAGTTTCTATTTAATCCACAAACATCAATAAATCATTACATAAGCATTGTACTTATATGTCAGTGTCTGTAATCACACTCTGCTCTTGAGATTTAAAAAGGAAAAAAGAGGAGTTTCGTTATGAAAATGTACTGTAGAATTTGGAAAATTTGAGACATCTTGCTGGTACCGTGTTTCCCCGAAAATACGACATGTCCCTAAAATAAGGCCAAGCCTGATTTTTGGGGTGGGCATAAATATACGCCCTCCCCCGAAAATAAGCCCTAGTGAAGGGGTGGTGTGGCCAGCACAGGAGGCAGCCCTTCCCTTCCCTGGTCACCTCATGGAGGTTCAGCCCCTTAATTGCTGCCCGCTGATCAGCTGAGCCAGCAAGGGCTGTGCAACTCGGCCCAGATCTCCAGAGCACCTCCCAGCTGCTGGCCTTGTCCCCTTTTCCTGCGATCTGTGCGATCTTTTCCTGTGTCTGTGCTGCGATTCCAAAGAAAAGACAGGCTGCAGGAAAATCCCCCCACCTTTTTTCCTGCCGATGGTTTGTGATGCGATCGCAAAGAAAGAACAGTGTGTGAGAGAGAGAGAGAGAGAGAGAAAGAGAGAGATCCAATCCAACCTCGGAGAGTTATCCAGGGCTGGCAGCAATGTTCTCTCCGTCCCCGTCCGCCTCTCTCTCTCACACACACGTGAGCGACAGAGAGAAAGAAAAAGAGAAACGGTGGAGGGGAACCAGATAAGAGGACCAAGCCTCCCCTGCCCAGAAGCAATGTGCAGCCTCTCACAGTAATGAGAATTGCCTGCAATTCTCCTTACTGTGAGAGGCTGCATGTTGCAAAGAAGAACGAAGCAAAGAGGTGGGGGAGGAGTTGAGGACAAAGCAAGGCAGGGGCTGCGGAGCTGTTCTTTCTTTGGGATCGCAGCACAGATGGTCTGGCAGGAAAAGGGAATGAGGCCGGCAGCTGGGGAGGTGCTCTGGAGATGTGGACCGAGTTGCACAGCCCTCGCTGGCTCAGCTGCAGGAAAATCCCCCACCCCCTTTTTCCTGCCAATCGAAAGGGTAAGCTTCAGGTAAGCCGATGCCAGGCCTTGGGGCAGCTCCGCAGCCCCTGCCTTGCTTTTTCCTCACCTCCCCCCCACCGCTTTGCTTCGTTCTTCTTTGCAACGTGCAGCCTCTCACAGTAAGGAGAATTTCAGGCAATTCTCGTTACTGTGAGAGGCTGCACGTTGCTTCTGGGCAGGGGAGGCTTGGTCCTCTTACCCGGTTCCTCTCCACCGTTTCTCTTTTTCTTTCTCTCTGTCGCTCACACACACACAGAGATATCTGATCTCTTGAACTGCCATGCACTTTTCGCCCAGAGGGAGACGAAGCAGGTGAAAAGTGTTTGGGAGCCTGATAGGTGCCGGCTTGCATTGTCAAATGTTTGGGCTGCTGATCACCAGCCTGTACGCCTATTCGGTGCTGCAGGGGCCGGGCTACAGCTACACCAAACCAGGCACTTTTCAGGCTCTGGCCCTGGTGGCCGCTGCAGCTCTCATGCCAGGTCTGTGGGGCTGCCCTGGTTGCCTGCAGCGGCTCTGCAACCACCTCGCCTTCCACACAGCGCAGCCCACTGCCAAGCCCCAGTTACTACCCAGCAGCCTCCAGTACCTCCCGCTGCAACTATGGTACCTCACGCACAGCTGGCCTGAGAGCTGCAGCACCCACCAGACCCAGGATTGTAGCCTGGCACCTGCAGCACCAAGTAGGCGTGCAGGCTGGTGCTCAGTAGCCCAAAGGAGATGCCTTCCTGCCGGAGTTCCATGTCCAGCCGGGAAGCAGTTCCTAGGACTGCCCGATTCTCCACCAGCCGGCTGCATGGTAGGAGGGGGCTCCTGCCCACCTCCCCCCAAGACCCTCTCAAGCGCCGGGCTCCAGGCTCCACCCCAGGGAGCCTCAATCAGGGCCAAGCTCTTGGCAACTGATTGAGGTAGAACTGTTCTTGAAGGGGGCACGAGACGCGTGGGGCCTCCTGCTTTTGCAGCCTCAATCGGCTGCAAAAGCAGCCGCCATTCTTGCCGTCTCTTCTCCCCCCCTCGCTGGGCATGGCAGGGCTTCCTGTCCCTCACTTCTCCCCCACCCCTCCCCACCTGCCACCCCCAAATTGTGTCCCAAAATAATAAGACCTCCCCCCCAAATAAGGCCAAGCTCTTATTTCGGGGTTCAAAAAAAATAAGGCTCTTATTTTCGGGGAAACACGGTATTTAGTGTATTCCAGACAACTGTCATCTTGCTTTCATGACTGTTTAGTTTGTAATAAACAGGATGGGTTCTTTAATAAGCATGGAGCTTGGGGGGGGTGCACGCGCGCACGCTCCTAAATTGCTTGCCATTTGAAGAAATAATGGCTTCTATGATTTGTGTCCTTTCATTAACAGGATGCCTTGTCATTGTTTAGACACTGGTGATCTCATATTTAGTTAATTGTAATGTATTTGGTAATGAGGCTGCAGCTAATACAGAATGCAGCATTCTGATTCCTGTATGTGGTATCTGTACTTGGATATTGCATAGGCTTTTTTTTAGTTATAGAGCTATATTGCATCTGGGGTAAATGCCCCTAGAGTATCTTGAGACCAGGGTATGAAACCGAATTCTTTTTACAATATAAATCTGCACAATTAATGATATCATTAGAAGCGTTTCAGAAATGGACTTCCGGCTGTACTTCCGGTGCCATCGGAGACATGGACCGCGAGCTCCGCGACCCTACTCCGAGCTCTCCCCGTCGGAGGGCTCCGAAAGGAGCCATAGCCACCCTGTAGGGGTGGTGAAGTAAAGGGGGGTGCCTTGCAGGTTGAGGAGAGCCGCATCTCTCCTTCCTGACTTGGAAAATCCCCCTCATCCAAAGACGAGGAGCAGTAGCAGTCAACATGGCTGCCATGAAGCTGGGGACAGCCAGAATACCTAAGACAGTGCAGGAGCGAAGAGAGCAGTGAACAGAGACTGTTGCTGGGTGAGATGATTCCTTTTTCTTTACAAATTACCCCAAGGGGAAAAAAAATCCTAGAGAAGAGACTCTAAAAATATAACTGTTTAAGCGGCGGAAGAAAATATTTTTAAAGAGATTTATGCTGAAAAGTAAGTTGAGAGCACCATCTACTGATGAAAGTGACTGCTAGACTCCTGGAAATTTACAGAGGAGAAAATACTTGATATTTGGTGGCTGTGATTTCTAGCTGTTTATTGCCTTATGCTTACCAGAGGCGGAAATAAGAAAGACATTTTATAAAAGAGACGCTGGGAAGCTAGAATAAAAGACTAAAATCACAGAGTAGACTTAAAGAACTTGGAAAATATCTTGGACTATCAGAGTATTGAGTAAATGCTGGAATTGGCCCATTTTAACAATTGACCTTGTTTTGAAAGAAATGGAGATGAGTGAAACAAATATCTGCTGGAAAAAAGGCAGTATGGAAATTTGAGAGGAGAGCTCCATTTAATAAACCATACTTCTAGGGTTTTGGATTCTCTGAATTCAATTGAGGCGTGATTGTTTATTCCACTTTTATCACTATTATGACTGGAGTTGAAGGAACAGCTGTGGAAATGAGAGGATTTCTTAATGAGATGACCTTGTTGTTCCAAAATATTATGAATTTAGTTGATGGTATGGATCAGAAAATGGAAAACATTTTGCAAAGAACAAGGAACAAAGACCAAACTGCCCATGAATTGGTGAAAGCAACAGAAAGATTGGATGAAATGGACCATTTAAGCCAACAAATGGAACACGAACAGGGAAAAAATATGGATCAGAAAAATTAGCAAATAAAGCAACAGCTCGATGAAGAGGAGGATCAGATAAATGGTAAGCAAAAGGAGCGGAAAGAACAGATGGATTGGCCACATCAACAAATAAATCAAGGACTGGAGCAAAAAATAGGATTGACAAATCAGCTGACAAAGGAAGAAAGACCGAAGAAAATAAAACAGACAAATCAACAATTGGAGAGACAGGAAGATACCTTTGATAAGGAGATTGGGACAACGGGGAGAATTGGCAACACAAGATTGTACTGAGAGAAATGTTTAGATTGAACAAAAAAGAGATAGATGAAGATAGAGATAAAGATGAGTGTGGGAGGCGAATTAAAAAATGGATAAGAATTGAAGCACTAAAGAGGAGAAGAGATGATGGATAGAAAAATTGCCCTTTAAATATTAAAGTAGCCTGATTGTAAGCTAAGGAGGCAGAAATAAAATTAGATAGGGGAAATATTAGAATATAATTTGTTTATAGAATGAATAGAAATAATAGAAAGATTAGAAGTTTACAGATGTTAGGCATTTTTCTTTTATGTATGTTTAAATAATATAATGAGGATTACATAAATTTGATAAATGCGATAAAGATTATTAACAATGTTAGCGTGAATTGGATCAATATGAATGATACCTAGTCAAATTTGTTCATATATAATAGAGAAATGTTTAGATTGAACAAGAAAGACATAGATGAAAATAGAGATAAAGATGAGGAGTTAGGCATTTCTTGCTTATGTATGTTTGAACGATATGAGGATTACTTAAATTCGATAAATGTGATAGAGATTACTAATACTGTTATTGTGAATTGGATTAACATGAATGATACCCTGAACCAACTCTGTTCACACACAATATGGATGTATATTTAAAAATAAAAATATTTTAAAAAAGAAGCATTTCAGAATGGTATGTACAGTCAGTCCATCTTCCTTTGATCTGACAGAGAACAGCAATACAGATGTTCCATTATGTCATGCCCTCATTTACAAGGTTTTTCATGACTTCTGCATGCCCCTCGGGGGGGGGGAGGAATTTCTGTGTTTTCATATTGAATAGTCTAAGCATTGTTTTCAATTACACTGACCACAAGGAGGCACTTTGTGATTGGCTTTCTGTTTACTGAAACTCTTCAGACATAGCTACATGCATCTGAAAAGTCTCAATAAGGATGAAACTGGTGATACAGTGCCTCCTGGTGATGAAAGTTAGTAACATCAAAGAAGCCCGGCTATTTAATTTGCTGATTGGCTCTTCTCCTTGGATCTAGGACATCACCGTGGCCAGCTCGCCTCTGCCATCTCGCTGCCACCAAGTCACAGCAGAACAACTCCACATGGCCAACTCACCATGGGGACAACTTGCTGAGGTGACAACTCATTGCAGGTGTCCAGAGGGAAAGCCAGGCGAGGGAGTGGATGGGGAGCACGCAGAGCACATTGGGGTGAGTGGTGGCAAGGCAGCAGCGGTCAGTGGCTTTCCATATTCATAAGCCCTGCTGCCACCGCCACCAGGCTCTGAGTAGAAGAGACCTGGGATACTGGCAGTGGTCAGGCGGTAGGGAGACAGAGGTTTATAGATAGTTCTTGGGAAAATTGTATTATGTGCTGGTTTTTTTGATCTGTCTACTGCATAGAATAGTATTCTGATGAGGCCTGATGAATGGAGAAACAGTTTAGTAGTGCACCATAGTAACTTGTGCCTTATGACTAGTACAATTACTAAATCATATCAATATAAATTTACCTGTATAGGATTGAAGAAGACTCAGAAGCAGGGGTGGGTTCTAACTTACCTCGCTGCCGATTCGCTTCCTCCTGCGCCATGTGGCCGCGCCTCGTGGGCACTTGCGCGCTTTGTGCGGTGCAGAAAAATAATGTTTTTTTTAAAAAAGCCCAAAACAAGATGGCGACGTATGCGCAGTGCCGGAAACTCGGCTTCTGTGCATGCACAGAAGAAAAATAAAAATAAAAAAATTCCCAAAAAAAGATGGTGGCGTCCACGGACCGGCACCAACCGAACCGGCTCTGTGACATCACTGTGACGTCACCAGCGGGTTGCTACCGGTTTGGGTGAACCGGTCCGAACCTGGAGGAACCCACCTCTGCTCAGAAGCTGCAATAAGTACAAAATGCTGTGGCCAGACTGTTCTTTGGAAAAATTTATTATTGCAGAATTATTCCTAGATGCCATCTAATTATCAGTAGTAATAATATTAATTTTAAGCTATGTGACTTCTGGCTGTTTTAGACTTTAGAAATGGCTGACGTTAAGTGTGTTCTTGTATACTACCCAGAATAATATGTTGAGCCAGGCTACGTATCTGCTCCTTTCACAAGCCTACTGAGATTCTTTGGCTGAAAATTCAGATAATGAATGGTATAGTTGGATTATTATGTTAAATATTGTGAGCACTGTAAAGTATATTTTAAGATTCCTACTGATTCTTGCTTATATTCTAGAGCAGGGGTGTCAAACTCGATTTCATTGAGGGCTACATAAGGGTTGTGTTTGACCTCGGGGACGGGGTGGGCGTGGCCAGGGTGGGCATGGCCAGCTCGACGTCACTCATGCCGGGGGCGCCTGTGGTGGCCCAAGTGTTCTGCCAGCGAAAACGGGCTCCTGAGCTCCATTTTCGGCTGCAACGTCCTCCTGCAACCCTCTGCCAGGGAAAACAGCGTTCGCGAGGGCTGCACAAGCTCCATTTTCGCTGGCAGAGGCACCATGGGCCAGTCCATTGCTGTTTCCAGGGTGGCCCTGTGGGCCAGATCTAAGTACCCCATGGGCCAGATCCGGGCCCCGGGCCTTGAGTTTGACACCCCTGTTCTAGAGAAATCAGGCTACTTGGACTCATTTTATTTAGGATTCAGGTCTGGACTTGGGATACAGACAGAATTCTGTTGAATTATCTTCATCAAGTCTTTGATGAGAATAAGCCTTTGTTGGGTCTATTAGACAGTTCATCAATTTTTTATACCATCAATTTTCTATATATTTTATTGGACTGCCTTTAAGAGTTCAGGCATTGCTTTGCAATGGTTTCATTCTTCCCACAGTGAGCAATTCCATTCAATATTATTGGGAGAGGAGAGTTCATTCTAATATCAATTGACTTATGAGACATACCTTTTTTAAAATATTTTTTTATTTTAATGTTTTAAATGTGTGTTCTAAATTTTGCAGACTATTAGAAAGTCATTGTGTAGTGCTTCAAATTTTTGATGATAATTGCATGCCAAGAAATAATTTATGTTAAAAATGTTTAGTTTTGCTGAAGGCTTTTGAAAATAAATTGCTTTTCTACAACTCCAGTTAATATATTTGTATAATTACCAATGTCATTTTAATACAGTGTTGTAAAGATCAAATATTAATCATTTCCAAGTTTCTTCTTTCATGAAGTTGGGAATGTAACTATTGGCAGAACCAGTAGCCAATATGAAAAAATCAAACTTATTTCTACCAAAAGAATTCCTTACACTTTGCTATATATACAGATGGAGCAGTACAGTCAGATGTTAAAGTTCATCTTCATATTTTGTTAAGAACATAATTCATCTTAATTCAGATATGAAGAATTAACCTAATATGAAAAAAGACTAGAAAAAAGCAATGTTTATATGGATTATAAATTGAGCCGAGGTGGCGCAGTGGTTAGAGTGCAGTACTGCAGGCTACTTCAGCTGACTGCTAGCTGCAGTTCGGCAGTTCAAATCTCACCGGCTCAAGGTTGACTCAGCCTTCCATCCTTCCGAGGTGGGTAAAATGAGGACCCAGATTGTTGGGGGCAATATGTTGACTCTGTGAACCGCTTAGAGAGGGCTGTAAAGCACTGTAAAGCGGTATATAAGTCTAAGTGCTATTGCTATTGCTATTATGTATTCCTTTATAATCATCCTCATAAGCTACATTTACAAGAATAGCAATACTTGATTTGAGTCAAAATTTTGTCCTGAATGTACGCTTTAAAGCTCATTTTACTGTTCTCTGTACTTTTTCTAATAAATATATATTTTATTAGTTTACACTACACTGACTTTAGCAAGGCATAAGAGTTTCTCTGAAGAAATCTCAAAGACCATTCCATTATAAATTAGACACCATATTAAGCTTCACAATTTGCTTTAAAAATTGGGAGTATATTTGGATGGCATGTTTCTGCTGAAAGAACTGTTTACAGGTATATGAATGGAAATGTTAAATGAATAATTCTTCCTTCCCCTTATAATCATTTCTGCAGTCTCAAATGTTTCTTAGAGGGATCTTCCAGCCTTTGAAAACCAACTTTGAGATAATGCTACAGTGGGAAGAAAGAAAGAAATCTATTGACGTGTCATTGGTTTTGATCAAAGTGATAAAAAGGGGTTTTGAAATGTTTCTAGAGATTGGTCATGGAATGAAATAACTCCACATCATCCTTTATTCAAACAGTTGTATCACATTTTATATACATACACACAGACACACACACACCCGGCACACCCGGTGTATGTATGTATATGTATATGTGCACACATATACATACACATACATACACATAGGTATACACCTATATAAAAATCCTGTTTTTATAACTATGTTTTTGGTTTTATTTCTTTTTTTACATCCTTTTCCTCTATTTTTTCTATTTTGTTTGTTTAAATAAATGTTTTTTTTAAAAAAAGTTTATTGTACTAACTCCCCTTGAGTCACTTTTTACAGATTATTTTACTTTTTTTTAAAAAGGGGGGGAAGCTTGCAAGCTGCAGAGCACTAGTATCCAGCATTATTTACAAAAATATTTTTGGATTCCTGTAGCAGTTTCATAGGCATTCTTATAAAACAAATGTTGAATGGATACAGTGCTGGTTTTTGTTCGGAAATGAAACAACATGCGAGAAAGATGAAAAAAGCTAAATAGCGGAAGACCACATCCTTGGGACTAATGGCAAAGAGATAGAATCTCATCATCAAAATTCCTGCTTGTCAGGTTGTTCATTATGAATGAGAATGAGAATAAACTGGAAAGCCTTACAGTTATTTGGAAAGGACTTCTCAGAAATAATATATGGGAAAGATCATCTGTAACATATGGGTTTCAAGCAAACCCTTAGCTTCATGTTATGGGCTCTAAAGCCCCATAATTTAGTGCCACCAACATTTGGCAAATGACAGTTACTGAAAGTGATAGTGTTATTGATATAAAATAGTTTAGGTGTGTTCTTCATCTTTTTTCTTCCTCTCTCAATCTTTACACTGCTTTGTTGGGATACAGTTTCTCCTCCTTCCATTTTTTTGCAGTATTGAGTAAGCAGGCCAGATAGTGGAAACCAATGCCAAATATTAGGGTTTCTTTTTCAATATGTTACTGCTTTATTATTTTCTAATTCTTGAATGCCTGTTTACTTAGTGCCACTATAAGAGTTTGTTCTGGCAAGGCTGTTGGGCATCAAACTAAAATAGATTCAGCAAAGTTAGAAGAGAGAACTAGATTGGGCCATGCATATGAGAATTTTCATCCCCAATGTAAGAGTGTGTGGCAAAGGGAGATGGGAGAGTGAGAGTGAAATGAAGAGTGGTTACACATTCTGGAGAGAGAGAAGTTCCCTGAGGGTGGGCTCCAGCATGAGCCCAAATGCTTGGAAGAATAAATCTTTGGTCCTGGTGACCGGCTCAGATTGGATCCTGAACAGTGATAAATGTAACTGAAAACTGTCACTAGCTTTTAAAGTTTTCTGGGAGAACATTTTACCTGGGGATGAAATTAAAAATCATTCTATTTTTCCATTCTTTGTTGCAACACTGACTGGCTTTGATGAAGACTCTAATTGAGGGCCAGAAATTGGGCAGAAATCATCTTGCAGTTCTTTATAAAAAGGCATGACTTGGGCCAGTCAATTTCCTATATACTGTTCGTAATTAATAATTAATATTTTGGCTATGTTATTGAAAATTGTTGTGTTCCTGGGGTTTTTAAAACACCACACATTTTCTACAATTCTATAGGTTTGGTTCTTTTTCTGAATGTACTGAAAGATTAACTGTGAAGACAGATGCTGGTATTTCTGCTTGTTCCTTATTTTCTTATCTATGTGTGTAAGTAAAAACCTTGGAAATCTGTTTGCTAAATCATCTGGTAAATAGTCTTGCTGATGACTGCAGAGTTGCTCTGGGGCTGCTGTTGTTAAGTACTTATTACAGGAATCCAACCGGGTAAATTAAGAAACCTGTGTTTTTGCTTGTTATTTCAAGACTTTTATGCTTGGCTTCTGAAAAGCCCCTTACAGGACCTCATGACCTAAAAAAAGGCTTGCTGTTTTGTAGTCAGGGATTGCCTTGTGAAATCTGAATCACTGACCTGGCAACAATGAAAATTATTACCTCCAAGGGAGAGTTTAGCTTTTGTTATTCTTTAATGCAGTGTTTGAATGTCTAATATTAAAAATGTATGTGTAAAATAACTATGCAGCATTGAAGGTAGTTTTAGAAAAGCACATTAATAGGTACATTTAAATGAATTTTGCCACATTTTACATTTCACTGTAAATGGTTGTTAATAATTTTCTGATTTTCAGTACAAATAAATTTGTTTTATACATGTTTAATCATAACATAAACAGGAGATTTAAACATTTGGAAATTTAGTGAAATAAGATTATATGTAACATTAATGCTGGGAACCTACATGGAAATTAAGAGGAGTAAATTTATATAGTGATAAACCTACAGGAACTTCAGCAAAATTCTTGATTTACATTGTGTGTGTGTGTGTGTGTGTGTGTGTGTGTGTGTATTTGTAAGTAAATACTTATAAGTATAAGTAAATAAAGCAGGAAAGACATAGGGTTGAAATAAAGCAAAAGAATCTCTTAGGTTGTTTCAAAATTAAAATAATTAAAATAAGGATAGAAAATAGAGAGCAAGAGCACCTTATTAGTAAGATTCCCTCACTTCCTGCATATATTTTTTTTCTGAATTCATAGTGGGAAGTTTTTAATAGAAAATGGAGAACACTTCAGAATTTTGCCTCTTGTTATATTGCACATTCAGTCTCTTTTTGCCTGATATATCTAGGAAATAGTTGGAAACAATAATCTTTTATTGTTGATTGAATCCATTCAACATTTTTCATCACTGTTTTGTGATGAACATTTTATTCCAGTATTAAGCAAACACTGTGATTCACTGCTTTTTACCCTCTTTGTGTCAACTGCCTTAACTTATATCTGTTTTTTTCTCTGTATTTAGTGACAGATATTACTGAGTAATATTTGCCATATACAATTTTCTCTTTGTTTTTAAATATTTCAATTCAATTGTTTCTCATTTTTTTGGTTATGTTAAAAGAAAGTTGAATTATGAAGTATTATGACTGCAGAGCAAATTACACAAAATTCAAACAAAGTCAGTGATAAATACTAATATGAATAATCACAACCTATGCTGTAATTTTATTTTTAATGAAGTGATATATACTAAGATCAATATAGACTTATTATCTGTCTCAGTGATGTAATGCACTTTCCGAAAGATACACTACAGTACATCCTTCATAATGCAAGAAACCTTTCTGTGAAATAACTTGTAGAAAACAACAATATCAAGAAAAATAGTAAATACATTGCCATCTGTTTTTGAAATTAATGATGCTTTAAAAATTCATCAGGTATATTTTAGGGTAGTTTGCTGCCAATAAGAATAGAAAATTTCTAGAGCACTCTGAATACTTCCAGATGACCTACTGCTATAAATGCTATTTACCCACCCAGTGGATGGAGGACTATCAAGGGCCTCTTCTCTATGCTCAGGAAGTTACTACTGATGACAGATTGATAATAATAATGCAATAATCTTTGCATTTTGTGTTCGTTTGTATGATATAAGATTATCCTATTAAAGGAGCTGATTGAAACTGCATGCGTAAAGATAAACCTTTTTTTCAAAAAACACAGATTTTTCACTGGTGAGGTATTAAAGATAAGATACAGGTATTTAGGGATATGGCTAGGGATACTATTGTTGCTAGATTTTTCGTTTTTGTTGCTATAGTGAAATAATGGTTGATGGCATACATAGTAGTTTCTGAATATTTTGTTAGAATATTATAGTTGTATGTTTCTATTATAAAAATTGAAACTTAATGAAGAGACATAATTTTATCATTTTAAAGTACATAAAATTTTAAATTATAAGCCCTAGTTTTTGGATAAAATTGGAAGACAAATGGGATGAAATGTTTTATTATATCATTTGCATAGTTCCAAGTATATTTCAGATTTTGATTGAAAATTCTCTTTAACTTAATAGTATACTAATGAATTACATGCAGATTGATTTAAGCTATCTGACATAAGGAGAGCTACTACTTTTGGAAAAAAAATGAGGCCATATGTTTCTTAGGTATTAAAAACATTGATTACATTTATAAGAATAATATGAGTGCTGCAATACTGAAAAGAAATCACTAGACCGTTATATGCAACTGTATTACTCATATGCAATTGTGGTTGTATCAAACGATTGCCATGTATTCTAAATGCAATCTATATTTCAATAGGTAGAACATATAGTTTCCTTACATATTTCCTTCTTTTTAATCTGAACTCTTGACAAACTTGCAATATATTCTATGCTTTTCAGATATACTGTATATATAAAAAAGGGTAAAGGAGTCCCTGAGGATTTTACTCAGCCAGTTGCCAACTATAGGGGGCTGTGCTGATCTCCATTTCAAGGCCACTGAGCCAGCAATGTCCAAAGATATTTCTGCGGTCATGTGGCCAGCATGATATCATAGAGTGCTTTTACCTTCCCACCTAAGTGGTACCTATTTATCTACTTGCATTTGCATGCTTTTGAACTGCTAGATTGGCAGGAGCTGGGGTGAGGACAGGAGCTCACCCATCGTGAACTCCGTCTTGGCCCCTACTATTTGGGGTACTACAAGGCTTAATACTCTCTTCTCCTATTTAATGTCTACATGAGGCTGCTGGGTGAGCTAATTATCACTATGGGTATATTCCCCTGATGAATTACCCAAACCTGTAAACATCTTATCCTGATGCCTGGAGGCTGTGAGAATTTAGATTGGGAACAACAGGCTTCAGCTGAATCCAGGCAAGATTAAGTGGCTTCAGGTTTGGAAAACTCTGTTAGTTATTATTTTGTTTCTCGGTCCAGTTTAAGGTACTGTTTTTGATCTTTAGCACCCTTCATGGCATAGAGTTGGGTTTTATAAGACACCACCCTGATTATATCTGCTCATCTTCTCCGATCTGGCAGAGAAGGCATGCTGTGGAACCTGTCTGCTAGAGGATTATACTTGGTGAATCCCAGGAAGTGGACCTTCTTTGCCATGGCACCCATCTTATCGAATATTCTCCCCCTGGAAGTGATGTTAGCTTCATCCCTGCAAGTCCCTGGGTATGCCATTAGGCCTAGGGGTCCTAAGGAACAGGCATATCTTGCTATGGCTCCCTTCATATGGTTAGCATCCTCTTGCTGGGGTGCTTTTTATAATTTGTGTTGTTTTTAATGATGACTGTGTTTATATACTTATATAGAATTTTCTTTCAAATTAACTGTTGTATAGTGCCCAGACTCATGCTTTTGTAAAATGGAAGGTCCTAAAAAGATAGATACAGATAGATAGATAGATGATAGATGATAGATAGATAGATAGATAGATAGATAGATAGATAGATAGATAGATAGATAGATAGATAGATAGATAGATAGATAGATAGATAGATGATAGATAGATAGATGATAGATAGATAGAGACAGACAGATAGTCAGATAGTCAGACAGACAGACAGACAGACAGACAACAATATTCATACAGTTCTAATTTACATGTAGTTTTGTATTAATGACATTACAATCAGGAAAAGATTACAGTTGGAGGTTGGGGAGGACAGGAGCAGGATGTGGAGGGGGAAGGTGGGATTTTCTCTAATCCATCAGTCTAGTCAGATAATAGATGCCTGTCAGAACAATCCAGTTAGAGTACTAGATGTAATCGTAATTTACTCTTGTCATTGCTGCCATAGTTGGAACTACCAATATATCTCACTGTCTATCCTCATAACCAGAGCTAAATTGGAATTTAAAGAATTCAGCGTGGACAGACACATAAGCTCATTCTCCTGTTTATTGTCAATCACCTCCTTTTATTGCCATTAGGGACATCCATGCCACATTCTTCCATTTCCGCTCAAATCCACAGGGTCACAGGATTTTTCCTAGCCTAGATTTGGGAACTCCTGGAAAATGCTTCACACATAGGCCAGATACATAATGGATATTAATGGAAGAATAAGTTCTTATAAACTCAGTAGGAATGGTTTTTATTTTTTGAAAACAATTTCAAGTAGTAATAACAAAGTATATTGGTTTAAGAAATCCATATGCTAGTATTATATTCACCATCAAGTGCATATACATAACAACAAAGGCCGATCAGATACCAGGGCAGTGATGATGAACCTTTTGGGCTCAATGTGTCAAAACTCTGGAAAATGCCTAACTTGACTTTGCTGGCATGTCACCCTGTTCAAACAAACAAAAGAGAAACAATTAACTTTCCCCATATAGACTGCTCTGAACAATGGGTAAAGTAATTTCTGAACAGAAGTAGAGACCTGGGCCTTGACTTCAACTCTAGTATCACTGCTGCCATTCAAAAAGGCTGACTTATGCCATTCC
Organism: Thermophis baileyi; assembly: GCA_003457575.1. Classification (NCBI taxonomy): domain Eukaryota; kingdom Metazoa; phylum Chordata; class Lepidosauria; order Squamata; family Dipsadidae; genus Thermophis; species Thermophis baileyi. The sequence continues at coordinate 1,164,573 of QLTV01004297.1, read as the reverse complement.
CCAAGGTACAGTTGCCCCATGGCCCAATGCTCCCCAAGAAGTGGCTGTGCATCACTTACCTTCAGGCAGTATTCCTTTTCTGTTGACAGCCCCCCCACCCCACAGTCTACTTGAGGCTGCTCCAAGTCACATGAGGTCTTTGTTCTTGAAACAGTTTGGGAGAATGCTGTTCTGCAACCTCTGCAGCATATGAAAACTGCATGAAAGCATGCCCCTGTCTCACATAATTTTCAGAGGGTCAGGAGACCATTGAGTTAGGGAAATGAAAACCGCCTGGTTCAAAGACAAAAATGGAAAGTTAGCTCCAATGTTGCTGGCAGACTACCACAGTGTACCACATGAATACCACAGGAAATTCCAGAAGAAATCAGATTTTTGGGAATTGCTGTTAGTGCAAGGTTTGTGTGTCTGTCTGTCTGTCTGTCTGTCTGTATACACCCATACACACACACACACACACACACACACATACCTCAAGCATATTGAATTAAATGACTGCAGTAGAATTTAAATAAGGTGTTAAAAACATTGTTGGTTATCATGAAAAAAACCTCTGTTCTCCTGTGTGCTGCTTGGAGAGTCCAAGCATGGGTTAACTTCTGTCTGATTGCCTAGGGACTGAGTTAAGAAAGATCTGGTCACGCCTCCTCTGTTCCACCGAGTCCAGTTTTTCAACTCAGTCGAGCCTAGAGGGACGTGTTTTTCTTATCTCTTAGCTCAATTACTGGGAAAATCAACAGAATTTTTGCTTGAACTCTCTTCTTTTTATTCCTATAGCAGTCTGAAGTATTGCAGGAAATAAGGAGCTGGCGATAACGGGGAGGCTTCCTCATCGCCAAGTGGCTATTTACCATTCACTGCCGGAGTGTGTGCTGGTTTCCCTGGCCCGCCAGCAAGAACCACCACCGCCTATTGCAAACCACCTGAGGCAGTCGGAGTCACTGCCCGATCCTCGGGCCATACTCTAAAAGACCGCAGATCGTGTTCTCGGCACCGGGAGAGTTCGCTCCCCTTGCGGGTGCCATTTTCTACAGCCTTAGGCACTGGGAGAGTTCGCTCCCCCTTGCGAGCGCCATTTTGGATTTCTTCGGCGCTGGGAGAGTTCGCTCCCCTTGCGGGCGCCATTTTGAAGGCATTTCAAGCCTCTAAACGACCGTGTGTGCCGCCAGCTCTGATCGTGCCATGGTGAGTGCGCTGGTCCCCCGGGTGAGCTGGTACAACCGCCACCACCTGGCCTATCTTCATCTTCGAGGCGGCACTGGAGTCCCTGCCTGATTCAGGCTATACATCTTCAATTTTAACATCTCCTCAGTGCCCAAGAGGCTTGGAGCTGAGCGCTTGCCTGCTAGCAAGCTCCTTCCCCAACTTGGCCGGCTACCTATTTATTTACAGAACTAGTAGCCTTGTACACCTTGCCCTGAGACCTTGGTCTCTATAGTGCAAACTGATTCAAAATGGCCGACAGATCCATATCAGTTAGATCTGAGAGGGAGGAGGCCTCTACCTCATCTGGAACCACATCTAAAGTGGCTGATTCCAAGAGGCATAGATCTGCCAAAGGGGCCCCTAGGCAGAGCAAGGCTCAGAAGGACCCACCCAGGAAGACATCCTCAGCAAAGGATAGGGACGCTGAAAGACGTTTAAGAGCTTTAGAGAAGCAATTTTCCAAAGCAAGAAAGCAGGCTGAGGTCTCCAATCCTCCGCTTTTTTTTTTTCACCTCTGCAGGAGGAGATTATTATTCCACCTGATCATCCTCCCTCAACAATTATGGCTACTCAGGATTGGTCACCTGATAATGCCAATCTGCTTCAAGAGACTGGGGCTGCAGAGCTACCTCTGCAAACTAATCCTTTCATAGGGTCAGACCTTGTTGCCTTGCAAGTTCCCTCCATGGCCAGAAGGGCGGCTCCCTCTGCCACTTTCACCCCCACAGCAGCGGGGCTCCGCTCAGGGGATTGCCAGGAGATGGGCCTTTCACAGGAAATGCGTGACATCATATCTAATGCCATTTCCCAAGGAATAGCAGCTGGTCTTCAGCAGAGGAATCTTCCCTCTGAGATTCAGGCACAGGCCCAGAATCCCTGGCCGCCTTTACAGGCTCCATATTCTCCACACACTTCTTACCGAAGTGAGGAGTCACTTATGGGGGAAGAGAGTATTGCTGACCAGGACCTGTCAGATGACGAAGGTTTGGTCCCTGACCAGCCTGTTTTTACAGGCCTCTTCCGGCCAGCCTTGTTCAAATCACTTTTGTTCAAGGCCAAAATGACAGCTAATATGGGAGTGACTGACGCCCTGGCAGAACCTCCCTTGGGTCTAGATCTGGGCGAGGGATTATTCTCTGAGCCAGTACTTGAGAGAGAGACTATTCCTTCTCCCAAGATGTTTGTAGACACTATCCAGCGGCAATGGAATCAGCTGGGTTCTATTTCAGCCCCCAATTCCTCAGATAGGAAACTGTATAGTTTGGGGACGGAGCTATTACAGGAGCAGTAGACACCCCTATAGCCAACTTGGTCTCTTCAGCAGTGCTTCCCACTGAATTTTCAGAGGGGTTAAAGTCGGAGGACCGTAAGGCGGAGATGACTCTACGCAAAACTCACCAGGCAGCCGTTTGGTCTATCAGAGCAGCTACTGCTGCATCTTTTTTCAACAGGGCCTCTATTTTATGGATCAGACAGATGCAGTCCAGAGTGCCCCCTGAGGACACAAGTCTGCACCAGGACTTAAACAAATTACTGGCAGCAGCAGAATTCTCTGCTGATGCGACTCTTAATTCAGCCAAGTTTGCGTCCAGGGCCATGGTGGCTAATGTGACATCTTGCTGCCTCTTGTGGCTACACCATTGGCAAGCGGACATGCGTTCGAAATCGCGCCTAGCAGCCGCCGCCTTTAAAGGAGGTAATCTATTCGACGAAGTCCTAGATTCAATTCTTGTCGAGAATAGGGACAAGAGAAGGTGCTACCTTACGTGCACCGGCGTGCTGATCGCCGTATGGCGTCCTATTTTTGCCGGCAGCCCTTTCATCCAAACATGGCCTTTGGCGCCCCCCAATACCAAAGGTCTTACTATCAAGGGGCAGACTGCCCACAGGACAGGCCTACTGGTCGGGACAGGGGTAGACAGTTCACCCAAGCCAGACGATCATTTCGAGGTGCCGGCTCCCGGTCCTTTCGTAAGTCTAAGTGACTCCCGGACCGAGGCTCCCATTGGAGGTTGGTTACAACAGTTCATCCACCAATGGGAAATCACTACCACAGACGCCTTGGTCCTCCAGACTATGAGGTTAGGCCTCACGCTAGAATTTCTATCCAGGCCCCCCGATACGTTTTATTCAATGTCCTGTTCCCGGCAATTCCAACAAATGAGCTCTCATGGAAGCCGAAATCAAACTCTTATTGGAGATTTCCATCATAGAGAGGGTTCCCTCAGGACAGGAGAGACTAGGCTTTTATTCCATCCTATTCCTAGTTCCAAAAAGCTTGGGGGGGGGAGAGCTATTCTAGATTTAAAACAGCTCAACATCCATTTAGCGTACAAGCGCTTCAAAATGCAATCCTTAAAATCAATCCTGGGTTGCATCAGACAGAATGATTTACTGACATCCATAGACATCTAGGAGGCTTATCTACATGTGCCAATACGACTGTCACACAGAAGGTTTCTGAGGTTTTGCTTTGCAGGGACTCACTACCAGTACAGAGCCCTGCCATTCGGCCTGTCATCGGCCCCCAGAACTTTCACCAAGCTTTTGGCAATGGTGGTGGTATACCTCAGGGCACGTCCAATAAGACTTCAATGTTATTTGGACGACATCATCGGCCCCTCGAGCAAATGAGGACCTCCTAATCACAATTCGGACTTTACAAGAGCACGGGTTTTCCATGATCTTCCAAAAAAGCCATCTGACTCCAACCACCACCCTTCTTCACCTCAGTGTAGTCATCAACACCATGACCTGTGAGGTCTTCTTATTGCAGGAGCGTCTGTCCAGCATTGCATCTCTGGTGACTCTAATTCGGAAGCGGAGATTAGTGCCATTAGCCGTTCTTTCCCAGTTATTGGGAAAGATGATCTCCTGCATCGACGTTGGGCCTTGGGCGAGACTTCACGCTCGCATGCTCCAATGGTTTCTGCTACCACATCAGAGGGCGAACAGCAGCCACTCCAGAACCAAGGTACGGGTACCATCGACAGTTATTCAATTGCTGCGTTGGTGGACCTCCAAGGCCGTACAGAAGGGCTGCTTATTCAAGGAACCCACCCGCGTCACAGTAACTATGGACGCCAGTCTTTTCGGGTGGGGAGCCCACGTCCAGTCCCAGGTGACACAGGGACGCTGGAGTCCATTGGACTTGACAAACAATATAAATTGGTTGGAGCTTCGAGCTGTCCACCTAGCCCTCCAGCATTTCAAGGGCTTGGTAGCGAACAACCATGTCCTGATACTGATGGACAATGTGGCTACTAGGTCACACATCAACCGTCAAGGGGGCACACGATCCAGACATCTCATGCTGGAGGCAGTGAAGCTGGGACTATGGGCAGAGATGCATGTCCATTCCATCCGGGCAGAGCACATATCAGGGACCTCGAATGTGCAGGCGGACTGGCTGAGCAGAACCACCATAGATCACTCGGAGTGGCGCCTGCACCCGGATCTGTTCGATGTACTGTCCCAGAAATTCGGTCAGCCAGTAGTGGATTTATTTGCTCATCCGACCAATACTCATCTACCGAGGTTCTTCTCCAGATTCGCAGTGCCGGGGGCGGAAGGGGTCAATGCTCTCCGCAGTCCTTGGGCACCAGGACTCTTGTACGCCTTCCCTCCTCTTACTCTTATCCCGATGGTGATAAGGAAGGTGTTAGCGGAGAGGGCGGAGGTTCTTCTCGTCGCCCCTCATTGGCCCAGACGCCCTTGGTACATGGATCTGGTCAGCCTATCGGTGTCCCGTCCCTGGAGGACTCCCAACCAAAGGATCTCTCTCAGCCAGAGGGCTTTGCTCCACCCAGATCCTCAATGGCTCCAATTAGCCGTCTGGCACTTGAGAGGCACATCCTGAGGAAGGATAAATTCTCCGGGAGGGTTATACAAACCATTCAGGCATCCAGACGAGCATCCACTAAACGCATTTACAATGCTACCTGGTCCGCATTTTGTGCTTTCTGTTCCAAATGTCACATCAATCCAACTTCTGCGTCAATTCCACAGGTTCTATAATTTTTACAGGAGGGTCTGGATAAGGGCCTATCCCCCAACACCCTCCGCAGGCAGGTAGCCTTGTCCACCGTATTGGAATTTGAGAATTTACAATCTCTCTCTCATCACCCAAGAGTACGCAGTTTCCTTAAAGGAGCTGCTAATTTGAAGCCCCCTGTAGTGCATCACTATCCCTCCTGGGACCTCTCCCTGGTTTTGCAAGCATTTACCTCTTCACCGTTTGAACCGTTGAGGATGGCTAGCCTCCAGTTCCTGACATTTAAGATCGCATTCCTGGTCGCAATAACATCGGCCAGGAGAGTATCTGAATTGGCAGCCCTCTCAGTTTGTCAGGACTTATGCATTTTCCATCCTGACAGGGTGGTTCTTAGACTGGACCCCTCCTTCCTACCTAAAGTTAACTCCTGGTTCCACAGGGCCTAGGAGGTTATTTTACCAGATTTTTGTCCGAAGCCTAACCATCCCTTGGAACAAAAATGGCATACATTAGATGTAAGGAGGGCTCTCCGAATATACATAAAGAGGACTGCCTCATTTCGAAAGCTAACAATTCCTAAAAGGCACTTATAATACTCGGAATTTACTAGCTTAGAAAATGTTATAATACGTTTGATATGTAAAATGCATCTTGCTCTCAAAAAATGATTTGTATTGATAATTAAAAATAAAGCAGGTATTGATTATTTGTAAATGTTATATCTTTTGGAATATACCTTGAAATTAATTATGACGATATCACTATTTCATTCTGGCTTTGTGAATTTTATTTCTTTGTCATCCACCATAGTATTCATATAATTATCATGTTTTCAGTGTTGTCTTTCTGAACTGTCTTGCCTATTAATTATTCTTCTAAGTCAAAGACAAAGAGACAATAATATATGTAAATGTAATAATGTAATTCTTTATAAAATAATTTTCAATCAAGACTGTTCCTCTCGAAAAACCTAAACTTTATAGCTGGTTTATAGTTCTTTTATAATTCCCATATAGAGTAGAAAGATCTTTATTGTTTTCCATTTAAATTATTGTTTTCATTTATTCATTTTTAATTTGTTAATTTTGATTTTAATCATATTTTATCTTCTTGACTAAGCCATTTAGAGATCTTTGTAACAGCAAAAAGTTTCCATTAACCTCTGACAGTTATTATACATATAAGCTATCGAAATATAAACAATTTCTAAGAACTGCTCCAGGGATTCTGTTTATACATCTTTGTAAGATTAATTATAATTTGAGCAGGCATGAATGTTGATCAAATACAAAAAATGAATTATATCAATTTACCATAATTTTTATTATTTTTTTGTTTTTTAATCGCCTCTCTCATTTCCACGAATGTAATCTTTCTATCTAATAATTCTCTATCTTCCTCTGTTACAGTTGGCAAATTACTATTTTGTAAATATCTTTTAATCTCTTCTACATTAATATTTTCCTGATTATACAATGCTTGGAAGAAATTTTGCACTATCTTTTTCTTCCCTTCTTTTTCACGACAAATGTTTCCCTGTTCGTCCTGTAATTCCTGTATTAATCTTTTTGTTTTTTCCTTTCTTAATTGGTGGGCCAACCATCTCCCTGGTTTATTTGCTGTTTCAAAATAATTTTGTTTTACCCTGACTATGTTTCTTATCATTTCTTCTTGATGAATTAAATTAAGTTTATGTTTTATTACTTCTTGCTCTTGTAAAATTTTATTATTCTGTGGTTCATCCTGTAGGCTCCTCTCTAGCTTGGTTATCTTATATACGCCTTAGTTGTATCCCACATATTTTGTAATGTCGTATGTTCTTTTTTATTCACCTTATAAAAATTATGTAATTCCTTTTCCATCATTTCTACATACTGCTTTTCTTTCAAAATTCTCTGATTTAATGTCCAACGACCCTTTTTCCTCTGACCTTTCCAATGTATTAATAACGGATTGTGGTCTGCCCATGTGTTCGGTAATATTTCTATACTTTCCAAATTATTTATCATATCTGGGCCCATCCAAGCCATATCTATGCGTGACCAGGAATTGTGTGGATGTGAGTAGAAGGTATATTGTTTCATTCCCGGGTGTAACTGTCTCCATGCATCTTTTATATTCAGTTCTTGTACCATTTCCATAAACGTGCTCGGTAAGTTCCTTCTTTCCTTCTTGTTTTTCTTGCCTCCCTTGTAATCCTTTTTATTATCTACAACTGCGTTGTATTCCCCTACCACACATATATTTTCATATCCTAGATCTATTATTTCTTTTAATAATTTATTGTAAAAATCCTTCTGTTTAATATTGGGTGCATAAATTGTTACCAATAGGAATTTCCTACAATTGGTTTTAATTTCCACTATCAAAATTCTACCTTCTTTGTCTCAAAATATTGTTTTTGAATCCATCCAGTCCTTAACATATACCACAATCCCTCTTTTCTTTTCTTGCGCTAGAGTTAAATGTAATTTTCCAAGTTTTGAATTCTCTAAAATTTTACTGTGCTTTTCTTTGATGTGAACTTCTTGCAAACAAACAAAATCAAAGTATAATTTTTGGAGCCTAATTAGTGTTTTTTTCCTTTTACTGGGGGAATTTATGCCATTAATATTTAGAGATAGTAGCCTTATTTCTTCTTCCATCCTACTCCTTGTAATTACTTCTTACTCCTCTCCTTATTCTCGATTCTGTCTGAGCCCTTGTTCTGACTCCTTCTTTTTCTTGTCGTTCCTCCTCTTTTCTTTCCCTAATTTCCTGTTCTACCTCCTCTCTACTCTCTTGAACTTCTTCCTCGCTTATATAATGATCACAGAACTCCTGCGCTTTATCAATGGAGTCCATACGGAACCTTTTATCCTGCCAGGTGATCAGCATTCCTTCTGGAATGAGCCATCTGAACTGTACATTATGTTTTAGTAGTTGTCTCGATAAAAATTGGTAATTTTTCCTCTGGTCTCTTATCCTCCTAGGCACCTGTTTAAGTGTAATAATCTCTTTATCCTTATATACTATTGATTCATGTCATGTTTTACCATATATTTCATCCCTTATTTTCTTCCTTAAAAACTTTACATGGACTTCCCTGGGAAATTTGTGTCTGCGTGCATAATTAGTGTGGATTCTGAATACCTCATCTATCTCATTTTCTACTTCCTTCTTATCCTTTTGCAGAAATTCCACCAACAATTCCACCATTACTTTGCAAGTAGAGCATAGATTTTTCCATTTCTAAATTTATTATGGTCTCTTCCAATGCTCTATTTGCTGCAAACATTCTGGTCTCTGTTGTATCTTGTTTTTTCTCTAGTTCTGTTTTTAGTTCTATTACTTTTATTTTCTGTTCATTCGTTGTTATCTTCTCCTGCATCACACCCATTTTTTCGTCTAATTTTTGTATTTCTCCTTTTACCTCTCCTATCTCATTTTTGATCTCTTTTTTAATGTCCTCTGTATTATTTACCATCGCCTCCTGCATCTTCATCATCGTTTCTTGAATAGATGCCAATGTTATTTGCATAGCTTGAAGACTCACTGTGGTACCTGTTTTCTCCCCACAAAACAAACAGGTACCATAAAACAAGTTTCCCTAATTTTTATGTAACTTTCATATCTATCATATAGTAAATTTTAGGTTTTCTCTGTATTTTTATTTGATATTTCTAGTTTATAAATTTAAAGGATATAGTAATTTCAACTCTCAAAGGTTTTTTATTTTTTTACATTCTCACTTCTCAGCTTCTCTTTCTGAAAAGTCAACCGCCTTTTTTCATTTAATTTAAATTATCTGTATTCTGAATGAGAAATGAAATCCCAAATTTGAAAATGAACAATTGAGCTGAAAGGCAATTTCAAAGTTAGGAATAATGCAGTAAATGAATATATTAGGACAAAAAGTATGGGTTTATATTAATGTCCAAATAATTTTGGTTTTATATCTTGGTGTTTTTTTTTTTAATTTACCCCTTTGGCAGTATTCTTCCTTCACTTACATGAAACAATAACTGGATTAGTTAGATCTGTTATGCATCCTGGAAAACCTTGAGGCTAAATTGGGAATGCTTCCAATGTATCTCTTGAGTAAATTAAGTTTTTGATTGTTTTGATGAGGTATAATTGCTTAAACATGACAGTTAATTTATGTTTTATATTCTAAAATGTAGGCTTTAAAGAAGTACGTTACCTTGATAATGCAATGTCTTCAGTGCTGGAGGCATTTACTTCAAATTTAACTACAGTCTCCATATTTTATAGGGTACCAATATATAATTCTTTGAGCAGTTAGCAGTATTCCATGTTTTGAAAAGAGGTTTTGCAACTAATGGCCCTTCCTATCAAACAAGTGGGATTTTGGTCAAATTATGAACTAGGTTTTTACTTAAAGAAATAAGTACATATAAATTGCTGTCTTTTAAAAAATCTAGATTTGACCTGGGGGTATTCTTTGTATCAGGTAGAGGTAATATTATGATTAGTCATCAATGGCCATTATTCTTCTCAATGTTTAAGTCATCCAAATGCTTATTATAGTAGTTACTCTGAAGGGATACAGTTAAACTAAGTTTAAAGATTACGGTACTTGACCAATAAATGGATTTCTCGTATAACATCAAATCTCTAAACATACTTATGTTTGTGAGTGGTTTATTCAAGAGAGGGATCTGTGCTATGAATAAAAAATTATTGTACTTCATTTTATTGATATTTAAATTAAAAGCTCTTTTGCAATAATTTATTTAAAAATTGAGGTAGTCTTGCATGACATACTTCGTTTAAGAAGACACTTGGACTAGTTATTTTTCTTACCTTCTTACACATCTCATTTGCAATTAATTCTTGATCTTGCATTCAGGTATTCAGATAAACATTGTTTCTCCTTGTATTCCCCTTTTCTATATTCCTTTTTCCTAGATTTGTATGTCATTAAAAATGGATGGATACCAGATTCATGTTAATGGTTGATTTCTTCACTTCTTCATTGTCTTAAGTGTCTCAATTTATGGTAATTTGCTATGCCAGATTATCCTTCATATTGTGAGAAAAATGTGACTTTTCATTATTCAATACTAAAATACGGAAAATGTATTTGAAATACTGCTATTTTAAAGAACATAGCATGCTTAACTAAATCACAGAGCGATTCATAACGTTTCTTTAATGTTTTTCATTCTGGAATAATTAAAAACTGCTGTTGGATCAAAAGTACTGTTGTAATAGCAATAGCAATAGCATTTAGACTCATATACCACTTCACAGTGTTTTACAGTGCTCTCTAAGCGGTTTACAGAGTCAACATCAGAGCTGGTCAGAATTGAACACCTGGCAGTGGGCATATATCTTGCTTCATATTCTTATAATGTATGACATTTTTTGAAATTATGAGTGAACTGCCTAAAGTATAGCATTCCTCTAATAGAACAGTAAATACATTACCAAATATCACTTTAATATTAAATTTATCAATTATGAGAATTTAATTTATTAAATTATGAGACATTTTGAGTAACATACTGAAATACAAATTCATATACTGATTAGATATTATGAAACACAACTATTACTATATTGAAATGCTGCTAAATATTATATTATTTTTCTAATATAAATTGTTTTAGGGATAGTTTTAGGCAAGCTCATCATAGAATAAAAATAGGAAGCGCACATGGTAACATAAAAGTGAATTTCAAGAGGGGAAAAAACCCTTCAGAAACAGAACACAGAAGCATACTGTATTCTGTGGTTGCTTTGAAGGGGGACTAAACAGAAGATCATCATCCTTGCTCTCCAGAAACATTTGCTTGCCCTAAATGAATTTTCACACATGATTTGGAAAGCAAGAAGAAATAATCTGGATTTTGTCCAATCCATCCTTACTGAGCGAGACCATAGTGAATGAAAAAGTGCTTCTCTCTGCAGCAAGAAATATAATCAGAACATCTGTTGCATATTGGAAATATTTGGGAACTAGATGATAGATACTGTATTTGTTTTCTCTTCAGTGTTTTCAGTCACTGATTTTAATAAAAAGTGTCCTTTGAATTGAGTTTGCTCTTCATCAGCCTTTGAGAAATATTATCATCACTATTATTATTGCTATCAGAGAAATAACACAATCATATAAATAGAAAATAAAATATTTTGTTTTGATTAAGAAAATATGCACAGGATTGTAAGAAGTTGTTTTTAAATTTATGAAAGATGTGCACATAAATAGTACTAGAACATGCTAAATAGTGTGCTGAAATATTAAAAAACACAATAGTACTGAAATTGTGTATATTGTACAATATTTAAACTAGACTCAAATAGCTACCTCAAAACCAAATAGTTTCTCAAATAAAATAAGCATAAAATTAAGCAATGAAACGTGCCTAACAAGACACATTCTTATCAATAGTACAAAATCAATTCCAATAGAAGGAAATGAGGAATATGCAGGAATCTATTTTTCAGGAAAGATTATGTGCCTATGATTAAGTAATTTTAAAGGTTGTAAAAGCAAAAATGTGTACCAACATGCTTGCTAAAGAAGCATGCATTTAACTTTTAACAAAAATAAAGCTCAGCCAACTGTTATATTTTTCAACAAAAATGCCAATTTTTATCATAATCAATCTTAAAAAGAAACAATTTCCTCCTAAAGTTATAAATTTAGGCCATAAATAAATTAAGTTGGATCTAAGAAACCAAATATTTGCTATTTATCATTATTATTATGTTTGAATTTTATTAGCAGTGGTTAGAATGCAATATTGCAGGCTAATTCTGCTGACTGCCAGCAGTTTAGCAGTTCGATTCTCACCGGCTAAAGGTGGACTCAGCCTTCCAGCCTTCTAAGGTCAGTAAAATGAAGACCCAGATTATTGGAGGCTATATGCTGACTCTGTAAAGCACTATGAAGCGGTATATAAGTCTAATCGCTATTGCTATCTAATTTTTCATAATCAGTAGGACTATTCTTTTTAAAACAAATTAACACAGCAGAAGTTAAGAGAAAACATCAGCAAATAATAAAATTTCTTGTAGCAATATGTTTAAAATTAAATATCCACCATATTAAATTTGTTACAAATAGAAGGCTAATGTTCCTTGCTCATCTTGAAAAATACCCCAACCTCCATCAAATGCCATGATGACTTTAACGAAGAGAAAATCTTCTCCACAGGAAAACTATTGTATACCTTTAGCTTCTACCTATTATTAACTGTCCTCCACCCCATGTCAGTTCCTGTTATGGTGAAAAATGAAGGGTCGGAAATACTTCGAGACCATTAATTCAAGGAAATTATTTTTAAAAAATATGATTGTCTGTTGTGAAATTGTTTTATTATTTTTGCCTATTATGCCCTTTACCATAAATCATCTTTTTTTCTGTCCAGTTTTTTCAAGATGTCTTTTTTTATAGACAATAGTTCTAAACTGAATTAAGAAAAGCTGTAAAAAAAAGTAGTAAGAAGGTTCTTCAGAAAAACAACTCTTCCCCCCCCCCGCCGCCACTGTGCTATCTGTGCTCCCTTCCCCAACCCCCTCAAGTCTTGGTATGCTGTCTTATGATTTGGGAGGCAGAGAGGTTTCCTGGGATGGATGAGTGAAGAACATTGGGACTGTTTGCTAAGAGTATATATTTCCAGCAGGTTCACCCAAGGCATGGAGGTCACCCCAGCTGCCTAGCTAATATAGGAAGAAGCTGTAGACAGATAATCACTTTAGTGGCAATGCCAACAGTATTAATTCCTTTTTATAGGAAAAAGGAATGGTAAACCACGCCTGTATTTTTATCAAGATAACTACATGATAGAAAATATAAAATAATTGATGATACTGTGCGGGATGATGAGCTCCTCACTTCAACTGGCATTCAGAGAACTAGAGGAATTTTGGAATAAACTTAAAAGAAGTTGTGAAGAATGAATGTGATAAGAGGCTGCCAAAAACGGGAGGAAAAAAAATGAAATCAAGCTGGAATGGTGAAAAAGCAGTGATATTTGAATGTGTGGAAATACCGAAAAGAGAAGACCAAGCCAAGAAAGAAGTTAACAAAGAATTTTAGAGATTTTTAGAGAAACAGAATCACAACATCTGTAAAGACACTGAAGATAGAAAAAGACATGGAAAAACAAGGTAAGTTCTTCAAAAGATCTCTGACTCAAAAGGAGGTTTGAACCTTGAATTGGTATCCTAAAAGATGTTAACTTGGAAAATGAACGTGGCCAATAGATTGGAAGAGACCATTATACAATACACACACACACAAAAAAAGGAAATGTAACAGTGTTGTGCAAACTACTGTAAAGTATCCTTAATTTCACATTCTAACTAAGGGGTGTCAAACTGGATTTCTTTGAGGGCCGGATCAGTCTTGTAGTTCTCTGGGGAGGCAGGGGGGGAAGATGGGCTGGATGCCTCCTGCAGCACCCTGCTGGCCAAAATGGGGCATGGAGGAGCCGCTTGCGCCCCCCCGCGCCTCATTTTCGGCCTCCCCGGCCTCCTGCAGCACTCTGCCGGCCAAAAACGGGCCACGTGGAGACTCTGCGAGGCCCCCACGAGGCCTGTTTTTGGCCTCCCCGGCCTCCTGCAGCACTCTGCTGGCCAAAAACTGGCTGTGCGGAGGCACCGCAGCCCATTTTGGCTGGCAGAGGCACCGTGGGCCGGTCCTTTTATATTTCCAGGCTGGCTCCACGGGCCAGATTTAAGCACTCCGCGGGCTGAATTTGGCCCACGGGCCTTGAGTTTGACACCCCTGTTCTAACTAAATAATGCTTAAGATCACCCAACACAGATGAAAGTTTTATATGAAAAAAGAGATGCCACATGTTCAAGCTGACACAGAAAATATAAAAAAAAAATGGATATTATTTCTGATGTATGTTGGGTACTCCACTTATTTATCCAGTCTATAACCTGAATAAGGAACATTGAATTGGAAGAATATGAGTGTGATTTTAAAACCGGAGGAAGAAACATAAATTGTACACAGGCCAAAGCCCCTGTCTGAGAGAGATGGGCAGTTAAGAAGTATGAAACAAACAAATAAATAACCAACCAACCAACCAACCAACCTAGTCGGTGCTGATCCAACCTGATAGCTGAGGAGGAACTGCAAAGTCTATTAATTAAAGCCAAAGAACATAGTTAAAAATGGGACTAAGATTAGATATAAAGAATACATTTTCTTCATGATGATCCATCCTTAACCTATTCTTTCAGCTCTCCCAATGATCCACTTGTCTATTCACCTTACTGCTGAGCATCCTCTACTCTTTTCTTCTACCTTTCCCAACATAATGTGTTCAAAGTGAATTTGACCCTGGTTACTGGTGCTTCAAGTGAGAACTCTGGGTTGATAAGGTGCTTGACATATATTTAATTGTTCTTTGATTCAAGACATTAATATATTTTTAGTTAGCTCTTGTCATGTGGAATGCCAATTATTGCTAATATGTGATGATGTATGGTATTTTCAGATAGCAAAGATCCAACATTTCTGTCAATTTAAAACCAAAGATTTCACTACCTGTACTAAGGTTTTCATCTCTGCTCTCTTTGTTAGAAGTGTTAGATTTATATAATAGATATTTAAAATGTTATTTTTAGTTCCAGACACTTTTAACGTCCTTTAAATGTCTTTGCAGGTTCTGTTGCTCTTGAACTATGCTAAGCTGTGAAGCAACTAGTGTTTTATTCCTTTTCCCAAAGTGTGTCACTCTGAAGAATAGTTAACATGTATACAGGTTCAATACATAAACGTTCAATACATAAAGAGAAACAAATTTTGGATGTAGCTCAAATCCATGAATTAAGTTGTGGGCTAGGCAGATTTTCTGGGTTGAATAGAATTCTATGTCACATGAAATGTGATGGCTACATTCAGGGTGTGGAAATATTTATTCTAGAAAACATCTATCTTGTTTGATAGTATCCGACATTTGATACTGATAGTTTGATATATTCTTTTCATGTGTAGAGCACATGCTGACTTACCTAGTTCACATGGAAGTTGTGGCTATCACATGCCTTCTAGATAAGCTCCTAGATAGTGCTGGAGAGGAAGCAGTGATTCTGGTCCTTCTTGGTAACAGTGAAATTTGAACATAAATTTGCCAAATTTAGACTGCCAAGTATAAAATCGAAGGCCACATTGCTAGGACAGAATTCTGAAAACTTCGCCTATTTTATAGGCAGACCAGATGCTCAGGAAATCTCAGTTTCAAGGTGTGGATGACAAAATGCAAATGTGTTGGGCAAAGAGAAATGTTTTGGGACAAACTGAATCTGTATGAGAAGATAGTGTTGTTTACAGCCAAAAGACCCAAAGAGCAAGGTATAAATATTTAACACATATTAGATAAACAGTTCAACAAAATTTTTATGATGCTGTAATCCCTTGTTTTGGGGTGGGGTCGGAGCAACTGAGTGGAGCTGAGCATTTAACAACCTTATTGATATGTTGCTAAAGACCTTTTTATTTAATAGCCATAGTAAAATGTTGCTTTTCCTGTGATTTTGGAATTTTATCAGCAAGTAAAATATTGACATATTTGGAACAAACTCTTTCTGGTAATGATTTTAAAGTAGGCTAGATAATATTCTGCTGAAAACTCTTACAAAATTCATAATGTAATAAAATATGATTCCCACATATCATGGTCTGTACCAATCTTGTACCAGGGACAACATCTTAACAGAACGTTATATTTTGAAATCTACTGTATACCATTAGCATTAATCTGGCTTTTGAAAAAAAATATTCTGTATTTAGTTAAATGTAAACACCTGGACCATTTCAGTCATTAGATGCACAGCTGGAATAGTGAACTAGACCCAGGCAGAAGTAAAAGCCCTGGATAGAAAACCAATCCCTTCATCCATACAGTGACATTTACAGACTACTTACTAAGAAGTATAGGTGGACATGGAATGTTGCAAGTATACCAGGCAGTTAAAGAAGAAAAAAGGACACTGCATTGAAGGACAGTGAAGAAGGCACATTGAAGTTAATACTCTGTGAAGGCTGGAAAGACCAAACTGGCCTACAAGAAAGACCCCACCCCACCCCAAGAGAGAGAGACATGGAAAGGCAAAATATTACCTGGCCAGTGTACACACACACACACACCAAACAAACTAGCAAGCAAAGCAGATAACAAGAAGACCTGTCAGTAGCTAAGAGCAGGATATTGAAGAGACAGAGCAGCTAATTCTGACTGCACAAGACCAAGCCTTAAGAACAGATGCATACAAAGCCAGAACTGAAAAGATGGTAACAGGCAGCAAATGTTGTCTCTGCTGAGAAGTTGAAGAAACTCTATCATTTAGTTAGTGCTTAAATAAGATTGCAGAGACTGATTACAAGCAACAGCATGACAAACTTGCAACAATGGTGCACTGGAATATTTACAAGAAATACCATTTCCCTGAAAGCAAGAAATGGTGGGACCACAAAATAGATGAAGTAATAGAAAAATTATAAGATAAAGTACTTTGGGATTTTAGGATTCAAACAAATAGGTATCTGCTACATAACACCCCAGATTTAGCAATTGTTGATACATTTGATAAAATAGACTACAACTTACTACTTAATAAAATAGAAAAATGTGGATTAGACAGCATCACCACCAGATGGATTCGTAACTGGCTGACCAACTGCACTCAATGTGTAGTCCTCAATGGAACTGCATCTAAATGGAGGGAATTATGCAGTGGAGTACCCCAAGGCTCAGGCCTAATACTTTTCAACATCTTCATCAATGATTTAGATGAGGGGATAGATGGGAAAATTTGCAGATGACACCAAGCTGGCAGGAATAGCCATCGCTCCAGAAGATAGGCTTAAGATACAGAAGGATCTTGACAGAATTGAACACTGGGCCTTATCTAACAAAATGAAATTCAATGGTGAATAGCAATAGCAATAGCACTTAGACTTATATACCGCTTCATAGTGCTTTACAGCCCTCTCTAAGCGGTTTACAGAATCAGCATATTGCCCCTAACAATCTGGGTCCTCATTTTACCGAACTCGGAAGGATGGAAGGCTGAGTCAACCTTGAGCCTGGTGAGATTCGATCTGCCAAACTGCTGGCAGCTGGTGATCAGCAGAAGTAGCCTGCAGTACTGCACTCTAACCACTGCGCCACCGCAGCTCATGAAAAAAGTAAGGTTGAAAAAAGTAAGTGTCTATATATTAATCAAGAAAAAACCCAATGAACATGTATAGTATAGGTGGTATCTGGCTCAACAGTAGTAATTGTGTGAGAGATGGACCATCGCTTCAATATGAGCCAGCAATGTGCTTCAGCTGCCAAAAAAGCCAACACAGTCCTAGACTGCATTAACAGAGGGATAGAATCAAGATCATGTGAAGGGTTAATACCACTTTGTATTGCCTAATGACCACACTTGGAATACTGCATCCAGTTTTGGTCGCCACAATGTAAAAAAGATATGGAGACTCTAGAAAGAGTACAGAGAAGAGCAACAAAGGGGATTGGAAACTAAAACACAAAGAACGATTGCTGGAATTGAGTATGTCTAGTTTAATGAAAAGAAGGATTAAGGGTGACATGATAGTGTTCCAAATCTAGGGTTGCCACAAAGAATGGGGAGTCAACTTATTCTCCAAAGCACCTGAAGGCAGGACAAGAAGCAAAGCATGGAAACTAATCAAGGAGAGAAGCAAGCTAGAATTAAGAAGAAATTTCCTGACAGAACAATTAATAGAACAACTTGCCTCCAGAAGTTATGGATGCTCCAACGCTGGTTTTTAAAAAGAGATTGGACAAGCATTTGTCTGAAATGATAAAGCGTTTCCTACCTGAGCAGGGAGTTGGACTAGAAGATCTCCAAGGTCCCTTCCATCTCTGTTATTATGTTATTTTGTTCTGATGCAAAAGACAAAAAAGTCTAGATAGTGGATATGGCAATAGCAATAGCACTTAGACTTATATACCGTTTCACAGTGCTTTACAACTCTCTCTAAGCAGTTTACAAAGTCAGCATATTGCCCCCAACAATTTGGATCCTCATTTTATCAACCTTGGAAGGATGGAAGGCTGAGTCAACCTTGTATCGAATAAGGATCGAACCCCCTGGCAGTCAGCAGAATTAGCCTGCTATACTGCATTCTAACCACTGCGTCACCTAGAAACAACAGAATAGAAGAGAGAGAATTGAGAGAAAATTACAAAATACAGGATCTGCAAATAGAAGTAAAATGACTGTGGCAAAAGAAAGTTAAAAATAGTCCCAAAAATAATAAGCATGTTAGGTGCAATTCCAAAACATCTGGAGAACCACTTGAATAATATTGGCATTGACAAAATCCCTGTCAGTCAATTACCAAACTTTACTTGAAACAGTTACTTCTAGCTATTACCTTTAACAACATCTGACTATCCCAGATCCTTCAGAAGGACTCGATAAATGGATAAAAATGCCAAATCCAATCTAAACATCTGGCTGACTGTGCAACCATTCATCATAATAAACACAGAAATCATTATTTCTTTGTTTCCAATCTTCATATATTTGGGATTTTTCTTACAGAAGTCCTTCATCCTTAAGACCAATTGTCATCAGATGTCCAGGAACTCCAATACATGGTATGGTCCTTGTTGATCCAGGTGACAACCGATCCAGTGTGGGTTTTTGTAAATTACATTTCACTATATTATTCATATATATACCGTATATGTATATATGTATATATGCATATATGTATATATACCGGTATGTGTGTGTGTGTGTGTGTGTGTGTGTGTGTGTGTGTATAGTAAAAAAATTTATATATAGTATAACTGGTTTGTCATGAACGCGACTGTCTGAGGGCCCCTGGAGTGGGGCTGAAAGGCAAAAGGAAGCAGTATGCTCCCTCCCATATTTGGGTATACCAGGTGATCTTGAGAATATATATATATACATATATATACATAGGTGTAGGTGTGTGTGTGTGTGTGTGTGTTTTGACATCCTTTGCACCAGCAAACCACCTAAACGCAACTTACCCAAAGAAGAACAAAAAGCATTACTCAACCTGAAAGAAGACACCAGCATAATAATCCTCCCAGCAGATAAGGGCAATGCCACGGTGGTTATGAACACATCTGACTACCAAACCAAATTAACCAACCTACTGCAGGACTCGACATACAAACCCATAAACACTGACCCCACCACCTACATGGAAAAAACCACCAGATACAAAATAAAAGCCTCCCCCATCGGCGATGAGATCCAGAAACGTATCATTCCCAGAGAGAAATCATCCAGATGCCCTAAGCTCTATGGTCTCCCCAAAATACACAAAGAAGGAACCCCACTTAGACCCATAGTCAGCTCCATAGGCTCACCCCTACACCACCTAGCCAAATTTCTCGCCAAACAACTACAGCCCTATGCTGAATCCCTTAGCTCACACGTAAAAAACTCATTCCACTTCATAGAGATCATAAAGAAACAAAACTTACAGCCCAGCAACCTACTCATGAGCTTTGATATCATATCTCTCTTCACCCAAGTACCAATCAAAGAAGCCTTGACAGCCATCCAAAACAAATATAACCCTCCCAAACACATCCTAGATCTGACCAACCACTGCCTATCCAACACATACTTCATTTATAACGGACAAAAATACAAACAAATGGAAGGAGCACCCATGGGATCACCCCTCTCTCCTGTCATTGCTAACCTCTACATGGAACACTTCGAAACCCAAGCACTAGAAAAATCCAAACACAAACCCAAACTCTGGCTCAGATATGTAGATGACACCTTCATAATCTGGCCACATGGGAAAGAAAAACTGGACAACTTCCTCATACACCTCAATAGCCTTCACCCCAAAATACAGTTTACAATGGAAACAGAAACGAACAACCAACTCCCCTTCCTGGATGTCCTAGTCTACAAGAAATCCAATGGCTCCCTAGGACACACGATCTACCAGAAGAAAACACACACAAACCGCTATCTTCACGCATTCTCACACCACCACCCAGCACAGATCAACGCCGTAGCCAAGACACTCATCTCCAGAACAAAACGCTTAGCAGACGAACAACACCTAAAAACCGAACAACACACTCTCACTAACATACTAACAGCAAATGGATTACATAGAAATAAGTTCACCAAAATAATTCAAAAAGAAACTCCCACTAAAATCCAAGAAAAAGAACAAGAAAAAGAAAAAGCCCTCCTCCCAGACATAAAAGAAACAAAAGAAAGAATAAG
>QLTV01004297.1:1087450-1135684 GCA_003457575.1 Thermophis baileyi | reverse complement strand
ATATAGATATAGATATAGATATAGATATAGATATAGATATAGATATAGATATATAATATCTATCTATCTATCTATCTATCTATCTATCTATCTATCTATCTATCTATCTATCTTGTCGATCAGAAAGGTCGGCAGTTCGGCGGTTTGAATCCCTAGTGCCGCATAATGGAGTGAGCTCCCATTACTTGCCCCAGCTTCTGCCAACCTAGCAGTTCAAAAGCATGTAAAAATGCAAGTAGAAAAATAGGGACCACCTTGGTGGGAAGGTAACCGTGCGTCTTCGGCGTTTAGTCATGCTGGCCCCATGATCACGGAATCGTCATCAGACAGCGCTGGCTCTTCGGCTTAGAAACGGAGATGAGCACCGCT
Source organism: Thermophis baileyi (assembly GCA_003457575.1). Lineage (NCBI taxonomy): Eukaryota > Metazoa > Chordata > Lepidosauria > Squamata > Dipsadidae > Thermophis > Thermophis baileyi. The sequence continues at coordinate 1,135,315 of QLTV01004297.1, read as the reverse complement.
CCCTAGAGTTGGGAACAACTAGCACCTATGTGTGAGGGGAACCTTTACCTTTACCTTTTATATTATTCATGAGAAAAGCACTGTTCATTTTATATCCTCTGATAATACTTTTAACACCATCGAACAACATCTACCTATCACAGGTTCTTGAGAAGGACTCGATAGGGAGTTAAAAATGCCAAATCCAATCTAAACATCTGGCTGGCTATACAACCTGTTATGACCCAGCTTTAGTGGAAGCAAGAAACAGACTCCTGGTCACGAAAACCCCCTCTTTATTTACCTCTTGTGAATTAATTGCATTCACCCACCGAAAAGTCCAGGCAATAGTCCTTCAAGGAGTTAACTGCAGTAACAGACCTTATCAGTTCCTTGCGATAATTGCAAGGCCGTGAGCTCCTAGCCGAAAGGCTGCAAATTAAGTTCTGGCAAGCAGTCTTTGTGGCACGAAACACAATGAGCAAAATCTTCAGAAATACGAACTGTTGTCTCCTACGACAACCACTCCCCTCTCCTTCTATTTATTCCCCAGCCAGGGAGAGGCCATTCAGCATCCACGTGTGCTTTGCTTCCCGAGTTGACTCCTTGTCCTCCGTTGTTCACCTCTCCTAACTGCTCTGCGCATACATGCATCTGGAACAGGCCCCAGCTGTTCTTCTCATATCAGCCTCCAAAGGTGCCTCTCCGGTGGCTGGGAAATATTGGACGGCCCTGGTCGGACGGCCCTGGCTCTATCTCTGTGTCCGATACAGAGCATCCATCAGAGCCTTCCCCAGACTCCAGAACTGGCCCAAGTTCCTCCCCAACCTCATCATCATCCAAGTCTGCCGCGAGCTCCGCTGGCAGCTTGCGGGCCACAACACAACCAACATTGAACACAAACTGAGTTAGGCCTTGCTTCTTATATAAAGGTTGGAATAAAATTTACAAATTAGATCTATGGTTGGGTTCTCCAACTTGAAAATAATTCTGAAGATAATCTTGAGATTGTGAGAGAAATGGATCCATGAAATGGAGAAGTTTGTGTGATAATGGGAGATTTGAGAAACCAAATATCTACATGTGATAAATGTACAAAGAAATCAAAGTTCCAGACACCATAAATGTTAGAATAATTGATCTTGGAATTGATAAGAGGGGACTCTAGATTTAACCCTAAGGCAAATGATGACGACTGATTGTAAAAGTGACCACAATTATTCCTTAATGACCACAACTGGGACCACAATCTTGGACATTGAGCAAAGCAGTCTTTACGCGAGATGCCCACAATACTGCTTTGCTCAGCAACTGTAATCCTGACATTCCTGATTGTGGTCATTAAGTTAATCAAGTCCCAGGGGAGGAGAGTGGAATATCTCAGGATTCTGTGGAGTTCCTGAGAGGCCCAGCACAAATTGTTCATGAATTGGAGGTATGCTGCTGTTTGGCATGAGTGCAGAGAGTTGGTAAAAGAAGCGGCAGCCAGCTCTGGAAACCTTAGTTGCCCCAGCCTGGTCCAGCAACATGGCAAAAACTCCAAATGCCTGAGAAGCTCCATGGGCAGGGTGTGAAGGGGCCACCCTCCCACAAGGACCAAGTATCTGGGAAGCCCCAGCCACCCCAGCCCAGCCTTGCTTGAGGGCCAGTGCTCACAGTGTGTATTACTCTTGGCCATCCTGACCTCAAGCAATTCTGAGCTAGGGCTTCCCAGGCATTTGGCTCTTTGTGTGTAGTGGGTGGCTGTTCCGCAAATTACCCTTGGAGTTTAAGAACATAGATGCAAAAAACAGGTGGATGGGGGGAGTTGCAGCACCCATGTGATCCTATGGGCACATGGACTACCAAGTGCCTGAATTTTCATTACTTGAGCATGGGGTACTGTAACAGATATAACTTCAGGCACAGATTGTAAGTCTCTTCATTCAGCACTGTCATAATTTCAAACAGTTGCTGAGCAATCATTAAGCAAGGATTACCTGTGTATGATATTATCTTTTGACCAGGAAATGCTAGCAGCATCCAAGGGAAACAGATTTAATTACAAAAAAAATTAGGAGGAAGGTATTTCTACTGATTTGTATGCCCATAATGCCCATTACTAGTCATGTTCACTTACACGAGATCTCTTTTCACTTGCAGTGCTGCATTGCATTCTACATGGAGCTGTCTTTGAACAGCACCCAGAAGTTACAGCTGGTCCAGAATGTGGTGGCATGCCCAATGTCAGATACCCCTATGTTCACCCATATTGCATGACCCTCACTTAATCCCAGTTTTCTTCCAGGTACAATTCAAGGTGCTTGTTATTACCTTTAAATCCATAAATGGCATTGGGCCAGGTTATCTGTGGGACTGTTTCTCCATGAGAGCATCTACCCATTTCACCAGATCAAATAAAGTAGGCTGCTCCAGGTTCCTTCTCTTTAATGTTGCCATCTAGTGGGATCAAGGGAGCACGCCTTTTCCATGATAGCCCCTGCCTTGTGAAATACTCTTCTCCTTGATGTCCAACACCCCCTCCCCCCAAATCCCCTTAATCTTTCAGAAAGCTGTAAAGAACTCCCTCTTTCCCCAAGCATTGGGTTATAGTAAAGTTAGAGCTGAAACATGTTTGTGTTTGTTGCATCAGAGGAGAACCTCAGAAGAATGTGGAAATTACTGAGAAACTGTATGAATTCTTTAAATTTCTCTTTATTTCAGAATATATAGGACAGATACATGAGCCTTGATTGACTTTTCAAGAAAGGAATCAAAACAACTAAAGCAAATTTAGATAGTGGGGGGAAAAGATACTGGGGACATATTGAAAATCTACATAGTGACAAATCACTAGGTCCTTATGGTATCCACCTGAGAGTTTTTAAAGACCTCTAACAGTGAAATTGCTGACCTCTTAGCAAAAATATGACTTGCCCCTCAAATTAGGCCCAGTGCCAAAGGACTGGAAGGTAGCCAGTGATACTATTTCTTAAAAAGGAACTCAGGGGAGGTTTGAGAAGTATTAGGCCAGTCAGTTTAACATCTGTTCCAGGCAAACTGGTGGAAATGATAAAGGAAAAATAACACAAGCCTTCTGGAAGGATAATCAGTATGGATTCTAAAAAGGTAAAGGCTGCCTCACCAGCCGTCTACTGTAGACTTTTTTTCACTGCCAAGAGGCATGTGGAGATGTTCCTGTTAACACTACATTTGGATTTTCCAGAAGCTTTGACAAGTCGTCTCATCAAAGGCTCTTGAATGAGCTTAAAAGTCATGGGTTAAGAGGGCCTGTCTCTTTATGGATTGCCAATTGTTTAAAAAACAGAAAGCAAAGCATTGGCAGTTTTCTAGATGATACTAATAAGAAAAGTCCCCGAAGGATCTCTATGGAAATCAATTTTTTTCCAATATTTTCATAAATTAACTTGGCATAAGTGTAAGCAGTTAGCTTACTGGTATGCAGGATGATGAAAAAGTTAAGACGGTAAAAAAAACTGTAGAAAGGATGTCCTGAAACTAGGTGAATGGTTAACATACAGTAGCAAATAGTAAATGTGCAATTAAGTAGTGCAAAGTAATATACATTTGTATAAAATCCCTGTTAATTTATACATACTAACGGAGTTTAAACTGTCTTTTTTCCCCAACTGCATTATGGTCTTTGACCAACATGTGCAATATACATTAAATACACTAAACATACATTACAATGACAATTAAAAAGTTAAACTAGTTAGAAGGAAAGGAAATAGAAATAAAATCGAATAATTTAATATTCTTCCTAGACCTGTATTTGAAGACCCAAATTCACAGTTCTCTTCAAATACCTAAGAATCCTTTTTACTGTGATACATCCTTTGCAATGAAACAAAGATCATCCACAAATGCTAATAGTTGACAATCCCCACCTTGTAACTTTCCAGTGTATATACAACCATCAGCCTTGCAACTCTTGAACCCAAGACCCTTCAATGCAGTATCTAGACATATATTCCAATTCCTGGCTGACTGCTTCAGCCCATAAATGGCCTTGTTCAATTTATACACCGTGTTAGGCTTTTTACTTTCATACCCTGGTGCTTGAACCATGTAAATTTCTTCCTCTAACTCAGCATTGAGTAATGCAGTGGTTATGTCAAAATGCCAAATTTTATGGCCATGTGCCGCTGCCAACGCTAGTGCGAGCCTTATGCTTTCACTCTTTACAGTTGGCTCTCCCATGAATTTCATTTCCTTGTCCATGGCGTCTTTCCACTTTTCTTGTTCAATTTTAAATAATGCCAATGCTTCCTTATAATTCCTTGGCTCATACCATACATTACACATTTTAACTTTACTAGCAGATTACCTGTCAGGTGGAATCCCCTTGTTCCATCGCTCTGACCTGCGTGGCATTGACTGCTCCTGTGCTTCAACCCTCTCTTGCTTCATATCTTTTTCAGCTTCTCCTCCCTGAACGCTGACACCATCACTAAGTGAGTTACCATCACTAAGTGAGTTACCATCACTAAGTGGATCACAGTCACTAAGTGAATCATTTCAAAAATTTGCATCAATTCTGTTCCAATTTTGCTCTGCAAAACTAGCAGACCTGGAAATCACTATTCTTTTTCTCCCATTGCTAAAACGATACTGTAGCTCTTTGAGCCTGGCTCATAGCCCATAAACCTGAGCTTTTTAGCCTTTGGGAAACATTCCATCTTTGCAGCCCAAATTATACAGTTCTTCTGTCCCAAATGAGGCAGAGAGCTCTCCTTAAATTCAACAGCAGCCATCCTGCAAGCCTTCTTTGCCTTGTTCCGTCTCTATTAACACAGGCAGTCCTTTAGCTTAATTACAATTCAGTCTTCTGTGTGCTCTGGGCCCATAACCTATCAGAGTTTGTTGCAAAATTAAATCCAGAAAGCACACACAGGTAAACTGATTCAACAGGATTCATTAACTTCTTTATATACATACCGTGTTTTCCCAAAAATAAGACCCTGTCTTATATTTTTTTGAACCCTGAAATAAGCATTTGGCCTTATTGCCATGCACTCAAAAGCCCGATTGGGCTTATTATCAGGGGATGTCTTATTTTGGGGAAAACAGGGTAATAACAGATACAATAAATGTACAATACCAAGAGTAGATTCTCCAACGTGGTAGCAGTTACAAGCAAAACACAAGCAAGAGTACAGCAGACTAGTTTGGACAGACTAGTTTCAGTTTCAATTCTCAGCACAGCACTCAGAACTGCAGGGCTAAACCACGCCCAAGCTCCAATCTGTTTCAGCTCCCATTGGCTGACCTTGTTACTAAGCCTCCATTCAGTCCCCATTGGCTGATCTATTCCAGTCCATGAATATTCATACTCTGACAGACGTTAGCAGTGGGGTACCACAAGCTTCTGTCTTAGGCCCAGTACTCTTCAATATCCTCATAAATGACTTAGATGAGGGAATAGAAGGGGAATTCATCAAATTTGCAGATGACACTAAGCTGGCAGGAATAGCCAATACTCCAGAAGACAAGCTCAGGATCCCAAAAGATCCTGACAGACTTGAACAATGGGCCCTATCCAACAACATAAAATTTAATGTAGAGAAAAGCAAGGTTTTATACCTAGGCAGGAAAAGCCAAAGGCACAAGTACAGAGTAGGCAAAACCTGGCTCAAAAACAGTAACTCTGAGAGGGATCTTGGCGTCCTAGTGGACAATCTCTTAAAAATGAGCCAGCAGTATATGGCAGCAGCCAAAAAAGCTAATACAATCCATGGTTGTATAAAGAAAGGCATAGAATCAAAATCAAGTATTAGTACCGCTTTATAAAGCCTTAGTAAGGCCACACGTGGAATACTGCATCCAGTTTTGGTCACCACATTGCAAAAAAGATGTTGAGACTTTGGAAAAAGTGTAAAGAAGAGCAACTAATGTGATTAAAGGCCTGGAGAGAAAAACATATCAAGAACGGTTGCAGGTATTGGGTATGGCCAGCCTAGAGAAAAGAAGGACTAGGAATGATATGATAGCAGTATTCCAGTATTTGAGGGGCTGCCACAAAGAAGAGGGGGTCAACCTATGTTCCAAAGCACCAGAAGGCAAGACAAGAAACAATGGATGGAAACTAATCAAGGAGAGAAGCCACCTGGAATTAAGGAGAAACTTCCTAACAGTGAGAACAATTAACCAGTGGAACAGCTTGCCTTCAGAAGTTGTAGTATTTCATCACTGCAGGTTTTTAAGAAAAGACTGGACTGCCACTTGTCTGAAATGGTATATGGTCCACTGCTTGAGCAGGGGGTTGGCCTAGAAGACCTCCAAGGTTCCTTCCAGCTCTATTCTAATTGATTTTGAAGTTCCTATTGCTAAACTTTTAAGCATGCTGTACAGGTAGTACTTGAATTACAACCATAATTAAATCTGGAATTATGATTGTAAGTTATGGCGGTCGTTAAGCAGGTCACCAAGTGACTTGTCCAATTTACGATCTTTTTGCATCTTTTTGTATCTTTCATTTAGTGAATGCCATGGCCGTTAGGTGAATGTTAAGGTTATTAATTGAATCCATTTTATTCAATGGACTTTTTTGCTGGAAACCAGATGTAAACACTTGTAACTGGCAAAAGCTGCCAAAAATTGAGGTAATGTAATGTTGTAAATGACTACAAATATAAGTCAGTTATCAAGCACTCAAAATGTGATCATGTGACCGTGTGTGTGTGTGTGTGTGTGTGTGTGTGTGTGTGTGTATGCAGTCATCAGAACCCTGAAACTGGGTTGTAAGTACATTTTTGGGAATTCCTTGTAATTTGACCAGGAGGACAAACTGTATATCCTTTTTCTCAAGGTCCTCCTGACCTCCAATCCTCCTACATTGACTTGCTTTTTATAGCTTCAACATTACAAAAACCTGTATCAGATTCTAAAACAGAACCAATTTCCCTTTCTGCTCCAGATGTTATCTTATTTGCAGTGGCAGCACGGGAAATGCCAAGTTGGTATTCGCAAAGTGATGTTTTATGTAGTAATTCAGTCATTCAGAATGGAGAGAACAATGTATTAACTTCAGAACAGGTGCTTTAGCCTCATCCTTGCACATGCTAACTAAAAGGATCAAGCACAGTAGCATTGTGGCAGTTGTCTTGCTCCTTTATTTCATATGCGCCCCTTACAATTGACGTGCATATTTTTTTTCTCAGTGTATATAGTCTTATTGGTTTTAAATATTTGGCAGATTTTAAAGGACTTTCTGTACAATACACTAAATTGACTAACTGCTGTTAAGAAGCTATTAGAACATTCACATCCAACACTAGGAGTATCATACAATCAAACTGGTGTCATGGTAGAAATGTTAGTGGCTAAGATTATGGAAGAGGCTGACCTTGTTCTCTGCATGTTAGCTTTACACTGAACGAAACAGATGGCATTTTGAATTATTCACATCAGTGAAAGCTTATAACTGTTAGCATTGGTGACAGCAATAGAACATGCAGACATGTTTTAATATTTTTTTTGTCCAAATGTCTGACCTGCTAACACTTGAAAGATTTTCTTTCTTAAATTTGTTCATTCTTATGAGATATTCCCACTTTTTTTTTTTGCATAATATTTCAGCTGGTCCAAAAGGGTCAATTAAGATTAAGCATTTTTCCATTATTCACTAGGACATGCCATAATGATTTATATAATGGGTGATAGTACAAAGAAATCAATTCAGAATTTTAGACGGTGTAAGATTTTACTATATTCTGATAAAATTTGTTTTCTACTAGACCATAGATCTGTATTTCTTGTTTCATTTTATTAAGATGCAAGTGTAGCATATTGTTTAGTTTTTCTATAAAACAAAGTAAACTGAAAATGATATCAGGTTAGAGTAAAAATTTATAAAAGTTTAGGAGTAGAGCTTTAGATTATGTTCTGACTCTTATTTTCCTTGATATAAGGCCCTTCTTAACTGGTGACTGATAAACGTCTAATTTGATACCGGTAGAAGATATGGATGGTCTATAACTCCTTTGCATTATTTTATATTTTATTACAATATTATGGTTTGCACAGTCAGCCAGATGCACAGTCACACAGTCAGCCAGATGCTTAAACATGTTACATAATATTGAATGCATCTTTTTGGCAAATGTTACAAGATTTTTTGTGTGTGACTGTGACCTGTTGAGAAGTTGTATTTTCCATATTTTCACACTTGTCTTTGCGTTACTGGTTACTGGTTAGAACTGAGTTCCTGTCTGGGCTTAATTTGAGTGTTATATGTCATCTACGTGAAATCCTGGCAAGTAATTGTTTTAAACTAATGATACTAAATTGTGGTAGAAATTATGTTGTGAACAGCAACGATAACATCAGGCAGAAAGCCATTAGTTGTATCTTTAAGAAAGCTTGCAGTCTCCAATCTACTTTGTAAAATTTAATCTGTGTCTCCTTGAATACAAAATGTATCGGGCGTACAAAAAAGCCACATTTATTACAAAATTGAACTTCCTATGAAGAGATTATGGCAATATTCAACCTTTTTAGTTAACAAGAAAGAGAGAAGGGGGAGGGGGAGAGGGAGAGAGAGAGAATTCAAGTAATAAATCCTATTTAAAAGAGAATAGGGATTTCTAAGGACTTGTTCCAAAGCTCACAGCCACTGTTATAACCATTTAAGATGTTACAGTACTAGCAATGGTAATAATTTCATATATCATTGTTTTATATATGATTTATTTTTAGATAAAATTTATTTTCTACACATTTCATTCCATAATAGACATACATTGTCAATAATTTTTGTAGATCAACTGTTCTGGTAAATGAGAACAATAATCTAGCTTTAACTGAAGTCTTAATATAATGTCAAATAAGTCTGAATTGAATTTGTGTTTATTTGATATTCTGACTTCATAAGCCAGGATGGGAGAAACAGTAATTAAAAAATAGCCTAATATGGCATTTGTAAATGAGAGTCAATATGTGAAAAAAGGGTTAAAGACCTCCTGTCATAATTGCCCACTTAAGGGAGTTTGGCAACCTCTTTTCACTATTCTGATTAAAACCTGTTACTCAGGTTTTTCTGTGGGAGTGAGTTGCAGTCAACAACCATGTATGGTGTGCTTTTTTCTAGGGATTTCCTAAGATAGCCTATATAGAAAGATACATGAGAACATGCATGTATATAGAAAGATACAGGCATACCCTTTATTCAGAGGTGGGTTCCTCCCGGTTCGGACCGGTTCTATAGAACCGGTAATAACTTGGCGGCCTGGGTCGCTAGAACTGGCAGCGACCCAGGCCTGCCACGCCCCCGAACCGGTTCTTTAGGCGGCGCCATAGGCGCTGCCATCTTGTTTTTTGCTTCTGTGCATGCTTTTTTTAAGCACTGCGCATGCGCGAAGCATCCACGTGTCACTTCACTGAGTGAACCAGCAGCGAAGAAAAGCAGAACCCACCCCTGCCTTTATTCATTTTTCATATAGAGTTGTTCCAGCTTTTTAATCAGACATTTACAACCCCCTCACCAATTCTTAGTGTATTTTTACCCCAAAAAATATTGTTTGTCATGTTATATTTTTTTTTACTTTTTAGCTTTTATAAGCATGAATAGAAATTATATTGATCTTAATCCCCACCTTAAATCCAAAGGGAGTATATTGTTAAATTAGATTAAGTTTGGCACTATAAAGTCAAGGTAATGATTGGGGCAGTTGGAGCAGATTACTATAATTTTTCTTCTAAATTTTTCTTCTAAAATTGCTATTTTACTGTTGAAGATATACGTGGATGAGCTAGCCGTTAAATTTACTATTTAATCTCTGCTATCATGCAGCTTTGTGACAAGTACTTCATTTTTTTATAATTACATCAAAAAGAGTTTATCTTTGTCAATTCATCCTGCCTGCATAATTTCTTCCGAAGGACTCTTGACAGTATAACAATAAGTAGATCAGAGCTGGAATCCTCTTCACTTTGACTTGTATGCAGTTTGGTAATTCATGTGTTAGTGGATTACAGACAGTAGCAATTCAAGTTTATCTACAACTTAAGTTGTTTTGTCTTTCCTATTCAGTGTGTTTATTAATTACTATTCATGAACCACAAGCCCATTGGGGTAGGGAAAGTGTATGATCCTGGGAGGAATAAGTGAAGAATGCTAGGAGTGTATGCCAAGAGCATATAAATTCTAGAAGGTTCATCCAAGGTTTGAAGGCCATCCCCGTACTCAGCTAAATCAAGCAGGCACCAATATTGGATGGCAGAAATATAGCAGAATGCTGGAGGGAGAAGATCACTTTAGTGACAACAGCAAGGTATTTTGATTTTTTTTTTTGAATGGTCATTAAGTGAATGCCATGGGCATTTTTTGCCCAAAACTGGAAGTATGCACCAGCAACCAGCAAAAATTAGCAAATTTCTCTCATGTGATTGTGGGACTCTGCAAACAGCTGTAATGGTGAGCTGTTGTCAAGCATCCAAAATACAATCATGTGACTGTAGGATGTGTGTGCAGCCGTTGTAACTCCAAAAATGGATCATAAGTAGCTCTGGGAAGGCCTATAGTATCTTCAAATGGTGGTTATGAGACCTGTCATAACTGAAATTTTGTACAGTAGAAATATGGAAATACGAGATAATTTAGAAGACATTCCCTATTTACAAGAACTTCTTGTATTAGAAAATAGAAATTAGATCAGGACACTGGTCATTACCAAGTCAGAAAGCTACAGCAGTTGATGGAATATATGCAAAAGTATGGCAAGGAACAGAAGCAGAATAATTAAAGGAACTAACCAAGGTATGCCAAAGAAATCTGGTCAAAACACAGTGGAAGAGGTCAATCTGTCTTCCAATACCAAAGAAAGGAGATTTAATCGTATACTCTTAACTATGATAACCTTAAATTTTCCAGGAAAATAATGCTTGTGAACATCCAGTGGAGGTTAGGGCTTTACATGGGAAGGAAGATGTCACTTATTCATTTGACGTTGGAAAAGTCTAAAGAACATGCTAATACTTGTCATAGAATACTTTGGGCCAGTCACTCTTTCTCTGCCCAACCTACCTCACATGGTTATTGTTGTGGGGAAAACAGGAGCAGGAAGTAGTATTCTGTATGTTCACCGCCTTGAGTTACTTATAAAATAATAAATCTGAGATAAAAATCTAATAAAGAAACAATAAACAATACAAAAAGATGTCAGTAAGTGCTTCATTGATTATAGAAAAAACTTTACTTGATAGTCATTTTAGATTATGTTAAAAACATGGCAATACAAAATATCTTACTGTTATCACCCCAAGCCTATTATACACAGTGGAGGAAGTCACACTATAGACAGAACATGGCAACATAGATTGACTCCATGTTGGCAGAGTAGTGAGGAAAGGCTGTATATTATTGCCTTATTTACTCAGCCAATAGACAGAATATATATATATTGAGGAAAAGTGGACTGGAAGAAAGTGAGCATGATTTTAAAATTGGAGAAAGAAATATCAATAACCTGTGCTATGCTGATGATACTTCTCTGATAGCAAAATCTGCAAATGCTAATAATGAAAGTCAGTGAGCACAATGAAAATATGGGACCATGATTAAAACCAAATTAATGACAGCAGGTTCAGCAATCAGACTTACAATAATCAGTCAATCCATTTAGGCAAACCAGTCTGTTTTAATAGTATTTTATTACAACAGAAGTAATTAGAGGATATATAAAAATATAGAGGAAATACTCTTTTATTTCTATGTTGATTAAATAAGTAAAAATCACATTTCATTTCCCTATTAATAAAAAAGTACCATTGAATAAATGCCTTACATTGCATGTCAAACTATTATCAAATGTTTGACAAATGATGATTTCTTAATGTGTTCCTGAATGTTCCTTTTGTAATTTTTTTGCCTTTTATTTGTCTTTTATTTGCTCCTCTATAAGTGTCTCAAGATTGGAGCTACCCAGAATATAAGATGAGTGGCTATATAAATGTTTTAAGTAAATCAATCAGTTGTATTGTTAATTAGTTGTCAGTTTCATAGAGAGTTATGATTACTAGCTAATTTTCAGATCTGTAACTTCGCCAAAAAACAAAACAAAAAAGAGAGAGAAAGGAGTATATATAATCCACGTGAATTAGTATAATTGTCTTTATAGATGGTTACTTGCTTGTACTGTATGTTTAAGTTTTCAATAACTATATTTTCTGAAATGGCATATTTTAGTACAACTATTTTAAAGAAATATAAAAATATATTTGGATATAGGTTCAGAAGTAAACCTAATAGCGTTCAGGCTTACATATGTGCTGAATTAATTTAGATTCAGTAATAGGTATCTTTTAGGAAAATAAATTATGTATTTTATACTTAATTGATTCTGAAATCTAAGGGTAAGCCGAGGTCTTCTGGAAATTTTCTTAGAATGGACTATCACAGGGCATTTTTAGATTAAGAACACCACCATTAAGTATACTTCATATTTGTGTATAATAGGATAGGCTTCTGATACTAACTAATGTTGATGTATTAAGAGTCATCAGTTTAGCAAAAAGACACTACAGATTGCCTTATGCACTTATTCAGAAAATGATTTCTTGAGTCACTTGATTTGTGATATATATCACTTTAAGTCAATGAAGTGAAAATTCTATCATTTTTTCATGTGTTTTAAATTTTTCTGAGTGTTTATTTGTAATAGGTTTTATGGCTGATTAGTTATGTGAATTGTTTCAGGAGGGGTTCCCCTCCTAGTGGGACTATTTATTACATTTTTTATAAACTTCAATTTACATTTAAACATTTCATGATAAAGCACTGGTACTACTTTCTTTTTTTCTTTTTTCTTTCTTTAAATTATTTGTGAAAACATATAAAACATTGCAGGAATAATCTTTTTCTTAAAAACAAATTAGTCTAGTTGGCTGTGATTAATTACCATTCCATAAATTTACAAGAAATAACCTTAAGAGGCTGACATCATATTTTAGCTTCAAAATAAGAATAGAATTGTTCGCTTTTTTGGATTCTGTTTAATTGCTCTTTTCTGAAAAGTTGGAATGGTCATTTTAACCCATTTTTATCAATTAATGCCCTTACTAGAGTGCAGGAATATTCTACATAAGGTATATCCAACCTGTGGCCTATAGGCCACAAGTGGCCCTGGACAGCAAGTTATGTGGTTCCACAAGATTGTAAACTTGTAATTTTTAGTGACATTTATATGTATAAATTAATGATGTTATATATTTTATAAGTAACCCAAGACAATTCAGTGCAGCCCAGGCAAGGCAAAAGGTTGGACACCTGTGCTCTCTATATATTGTGATTTCAGAAAATAACTTTACAAAGTTACTATAGCAAGTTATATGGCATGACATTTAAGATGACACTTAGTTTACTCTAAAGTCATATTCAAAAGTACATGATGGAACCAAAGTGTTACATGAACCACGAATTCCTCAATATTTTTATAACTTGTGTGAGAAGTAAATGAAATGCTTATTAAATTAACATATGACACTAAATTGAGTGAGATAGATAATGCATGGCAAAATGCTATTTATATGTTATTTTTAAAATGTTGGAAATGATAGAATGAACTTTAACAGGTACAGGTGTAATATTCTTCAGTTACAAACACAGCCAAAAGACCCAGAAAGAAGGCACTTCAGAAGAACAGACACAAAAGAACGAGACTGAAGTTTGCAAAAATGCACGTTGATAAACCATGGTCCTTATTAGAGAATATTCTTTGAACAGATAAAACAAATATAGAGGTTTTTAGTAAGGCATATCCCTCTAGACCAGTGATGGCGAACCTTTTTTTGCTCGGGTGCCGGAAACGAACTTCCAGTAGGCCCGTTGGGCTGTTTTTCGCCCTCCCCAGGCTTCAAGAGGCTTTCCTGAAGCCTGGGGAGGGCGAAAAATGGGCCCAACGGGCCTACAGGAAGTCTGGAAACGAACTTCCGGTAGGCCCGTTGGGTCTGTTTTTCGCCATCCCGAGGCTTTCCTGAAGGCTGGGGAGGGCAAAAACGGCCTCCCCCCGCAAGGCCGAAAATCAGCTGGAGCTGACATAGGGCAACGCCTCGCGTGCCCTCAGATATGGCTCCACGTGCCACCTGTGGCACACGTGCCATAGGTTCGCCATCGCGGCTCTAGACTCATAGAATATGCTTTTAAAGAAAAGAACACCCTATTGGAAACATGGAAGATACCCCAAAATGTTATAGGATTGCTTTGCTGCCTCCAATATAGGGCACTTTGAATGTTTACAGAGTTCAATGAAATCAGAAGATTATTAAGGCATTCTGGAGTGAAACATATAATCCAGTATTAGAAAGCTCTGTTTCAGTCATTTGTCATAGCTCCTCCACCAGGATAATGACCCAAATCAGATATATAATGCTGGTTGGCACCTATAAAACTCTACGTGGTTGGTGGGTCTGGTTACTTGAGGTAGTGACTGTCTTCCATATTATCTGCTTGGCCAATTCATCTAGCAGGCTTGGTGCCCTCTGGATTTAATTAATTAAACAATGTCATCTGACAGGATCCTGGAAGTGTGCCTTCTTTGTAGCAGTGCCTTCCCTCTGGAATGAAAGTCCCTGCGAAACTCGAATGGATCTCACACTACTGCTATTTCAAAGAGCCTTAAATGCTTGGCTTTTCACCCAGGTCTTAGCAAGGGTAAATGACCCCCTTTCTTCTTTTTTATTCCCCTCAGGATTTCATTTCATTTCATTTCTTTTCTTTTCTTTTCTTTTCTTTTCTTTTCTTTTCTTCTGTTTTGTGCTGTTTTGTTTTGAGGATTTTTTCTTTTTTCTTTTTTGGTATTGATTTCTGTTCTTAAATGTAATTTACAATTGTAAACTGCCCAATCACTGGGAATCAGGTGGTATATAAATTTAATAAATTATGTTTCATCGCCCAGTCAGCCAACTGTTTAGACTAACCATAATTTATTAAACTTCTATGCTACCTGCTGCTACTACTACTACTGTTATTGTTATTGTTATTATTATTGATTTAATCTTCAATTTGATTCACAGTCTGGGACTGGTAAAAACTTAACAGTTCAAGTCTTAACCGAGGACCTAAGAGCTGTTAAGGTAGCATCTGAGTATATAGGCAGTTCCAAGTAGTGTGTTTTTTTACAAAGTAAGAATATTTAGGTCTACCGGTAATGAGTTAAAAATTTCCAGATATCTAGATGGTACAACCATTGATTTCTTCCTCCATAGTCGCTCAACTTCAATTTGTAAATCACGATATTTCATTATTTTTTCTAACTGTTTCTCTTCAATTCATGCATCACCTGCACGATTGCAACATCCACTGATTATTATTTTTTTATTATTATTTTTTATTTTATTATTTATTTTTATTTTACTATACTTTATTATATTATTAGGTACAACCATTGATTTCTTCCTCCATAGTCGCTCAACTTCAATTTGTAAATCACGATATTTCATTATTTTTTCTAACTGTTTCTCTTCAATTCATGCATCACCTGCACGATTGCAATACCTGGTATTGCAATATTAATAAACCAGACTTTTTTTCTTTTCCACAATAGTAATGTCAGGCATGTTGTGGGCCAGATGTCTGTCTGTTTGGATTCAAAAGTCCCACAACTTCTTGACCTGTTCACTTTCAAGAACTTTGTCAACTTGGTGTTTCCAGTAATTTTTGCTGCATTCAAACCCAAACTTCTGGCAAAGCTTCCAATGTATAATTTTGGCAACTTGATTTTGATGTTGTACATAATCAGTCTGAAATTTTGCTGCAGCCACTGGCAAAATCATCCACTGATTATTATTTTTTTATTATTATTTTTTATTTTATTATTTATTTTTATTTTACTATACTTTATTATATTATTATTGTTGTTATGGTTTGTCGCACAATCAATTAGATGTTTAGACTGGATTTGGCATTATTATTCATCTGTTGAGTCATTCTCAAGGACCTGGGATAAGCAGGATGTAAATTGTTCCAAGTAAAGCTGTCTTTTGCAATTGACTGATGGTGATTTTGTTAATGCCGATGGTATTCAAGTGATGCTCCCGATGTTTTGAAATTACACCCAATGCACCTATTGCAATTGGAACTATCTTTGTTTGCCTTCTATTCTTCTATGCCTTCTATTTGGAACCCTGACAGCCACCTTTGTTCAATTTTTATTTGCAGATCTTTGTGTTTTATGATTTTCTCCAGTTCTTTTTCTTCTATTCTGTTGTCTGCAGATACTGCAGTGTCCATTATCCCCACTTTTTGGTCTTTCTTCTTGACAGTTCTTAAGTCTGGGATGTTATGTGACAGATACCACATACTGTTTGAATTCTAAAATCCCAGAGCACTTTGGTTTCTTCGTTTTCCATTTTGTGGTCCTGCCAGTTCTTGCTTGCAGGCAAATTGTATTTCTTGCAGATATTCCAATGCATCATTGTTGTTACTTTGTCATGTCATTGTTTGTAGTCAGTCTGTTCAGTCTTCTTGATGCAGCTAACTAGGTGGTATGTTATTTCTTTAACTTCTTTGCAGAGACAGAATTTGCTCTCTCTTGCTATCATCTCATTTCTTCAATGTAGTCTGGCTGCCAATTGACTCATTGTTTAAGTGGGGTTTTGTCTCCACCCCTCAGTGTGACTGTGGTGCTCCTCGACTAAATATCCACCACATTGTGTCCGAATGTCCATCAAGAGCTTACACCAGCCCAATGTCTGATTTTTTCAACATAGACCACCATGTCCTTGAATGGCTGGGTGGACTGGACATTAACATTTGAACTACTATAAGTCCATGTATTTGTCATACGCTAAATAAATAAAATCTCATTTCTGGCTTTGTATGCATTTGTTCTTAAGGCTTGATGTTGTGCAGCCAAAATGAACCCTTCTGTCTTCCCCCCCCCCTGCTCTTAGCCATTGCGAGGTCTTCTGGTTATCTGCTTGTGTGTGTGTGTGTGTGTGTGTGTGTGTGTGTGTGTGTGTGTGTGTGTTTACTAGTCATGTAATACCTTGTCTTGCCATGTCTCTTTTCTAGTCTTCATTTGGTTTTTCTTGTAGGTCAGTTTGGTATCTCCAGTAGTCAGTAAGCCTTCTTGATATACCAGCTTAAGTGTATGTTCTTCATTGTCCTTCAGATATTCTTCCAATGCCCTGTTTCTTCTTCAGTTGTGTGGTGTATTTGCAAGACTCCATCTCCACCTATTTTCCTTGGTACGTAGCCTGTCAACGTCACTGCCTAGTTGAAGAGCATGATTCATTGTCATTATTTTTCTAGTCTTTCTACTCAGGGCTTTTAGTTCTGCTTGAGTCCAGTCTGCTATTACAGTAGTGTATCTAATGACTGGATTTACACAGATGTTAGTTGCCTTGATAATATTTCCTGTGCTGAATTTTGACTTTAATGTCTTCTTCACTCTGATGATGTACTCATTTTAATCTTCTTCTTGACTTTGATGTGTTTGATGTTGTTAGCTTGAAGGATGCCCAGGTATTTTTAGTGATAGTCCTCAGACTCTTGATGTTACTTTCATAGGGCATCTTGATACCTTCAGTTTTCACAATTTTTCTGCTATTGATGATGAGGGTGACACATTTGACTAGTCCAACTCCATTGCAATATCTTGGCTGTATATATGAACAGTGTTGAGCAATGATTCCTTTTCAGATGGTGGTTTTCCATGCAACTTGTTCCATAGTAAATACCTGGCTGTGTATTTGATGCTATATCTGAGCTCCTGTACCTCTTTTTAGCAATAATATAGTTAATTTTTTTCTATGTGGTCCATTTGATGATGTCCATGTTTATGGGTGTAATTTTGATTGTTTAATGGCAATATTAGGAATGAAGAAAAAATTGGAATGGAATAATTTGCTAAGTCATATTTCTACTACATGTTGGTTTCCTAAAACATACACTCCAACTATAATTTCCTCCTTAATTGCAATTTTGGCATTCCTGTCTCTAATCACAAGTAGCATACTAGGCTTTCAAGTTATGTCAACTTCAGATTGAATTTGATGATAATTCTCATCTACCTCCTCTTCACATGCATCAATGGGTTGGAGCTTAAACTTGGATATTATTACATTGATGAGCTGACCATGAAGTGTAACTGTTATTGTATTCAGTTGTTGATTGCATTGAAGCCATTACCTTCTCCCATATACAGTAGTCTTCGCTTAGCAACCACATTTATTTATTTATTTAGCATATGACATATCATACATGGACTGGCAATATAAATTAACATTTTAACTAGATTAGTAGAACCCAATAAAATATAAATGTTAAAAAGATCTATATTCAAATAACAATGTCTAGGCCATTTAACTATTGAAGTGCAGCATCATTTATATTATAAAAATCAGATATTGGACCGATAAATGTCCTCAGCTTACGATGTGATCTACAGTTTGATGTGGGACCCCCTGCTGTCACACTGAGGGGAGGATATTATACCCCATTTATACAGAGAGTCACGGCAGATACCATGTGAGGAGCGAACCTTATTCAGGATTGTCCATTGCTGACATGGTAGTTCAAAGCCTGGCAGCTTTTTTGTGGGGTCATTTATATGTCTTCCTATATCTGGGCATTCAGCAACCCATTTGGCTTTTCATTGGGAATTGATGTTAAAGTTGTTGGGCAGATGTTGTGTAAGTGCCAGTGGGGGCTCCCTGGATTTGAGTCTTCCTGCTGATAAAGGAGGAAGGTCGGCATGCACCAGTAGGAGTGAGTTGTTCATAATTTTTGCCTTCTTAAGTGCTATGTGGTCAGAATAGGAAGCCAGCAAGTTGGACTTACTAGAATTACTTAGCAATCATAATTGGGACTGTTAACCTTCATTGCTAAACATTGCAGTTGCTAAGCAGAAAAATGATATGACCACAGTGGACTGATGACATGGATTCATGGGTGCATGGGTTTTTAAATTGTTTTTTTAAATGTTTTTATAATGTTTTTTAATGTTTTTTTTTATATTTCTGTTGTAAGCCACCCAGAGTCCCTCTATTTATTTATTTATTATTTAAATAGAAATTTAAATATTACATGGGGGCTTGGGAATTTAAATTGTGTGCATGTGTTTTTAAATTGTTTTTTTAAATGTTTTTATAATGTTTTTTAATGTTTTTTTTTATATTTCTGTTGTAAGCCACCCAGAGTCCCTCTATTTATTTATTTATTATTTAAATAGAAATTTAAATAATAAATAAATAAATAAATAAATAAATAAATAAATAAATAAATGACACCACTTCCCATTTGGTTGTTATATCACATGATTACAGTTTGCAATTTTGGCTGCTGCTATCAAGCCATTTTTTCCATATTTGGCTCCTTGTGGCGGAGTGGGAGCAAATGGGCTGATCCCAGGAATCCCCAAGGAATCATTCATTGACTGGCCGGGAAAATGTTATTTGACCAATTAGGAATTCTTTCTGGCTAAGTAAAAAGTCCCAGAGAAATCTGCAGCCCCTTTTAAAATGAATCTGCCAAAGGGCCCTGTTGAAGGCCTTTCCAGCCCTGAGCATTTGGCAAGGCCGGAGGTACAGAACTAGTACCTGGATGTCAGCAGAGGGGCTGGTCCTCGCAGCAAGCATGCCAGGAAGAAGTGGAGGCAGCAGGCCTTCTCTCACAGATGCACTATGCCTTTGGCCTGGATCTGCGCACGGGCTACCTGGGCATGCCGCATTTCCTTCATGAGAAGCTTCAAACCTAAAGCAAGACAAGGCCTGCTGCAATTCACTTGTCCTTCTCGTGAGTTTTCCCGCACTGAATTTCTCGCAGTGAGTTGTCCTGCAGCGAGTTAGCTGCGGCAAGTTGGATGGGGCGAGATGGACGGGGAGAGTTGTCCCATTCCAATTCATAGTATGTCTGACAAATGGAAAGCAAATATTAAGCTGCATTATCTGTTTTTTAAGCAAAAATCTTAAAATAATACAGTTTATATATCTGATAGGAAAAAGAAACATGGGAGATATAAATTTAATGCTAGAACTGCCTATGGGTTATTTGAGGTGGCAAATTTTATTTCCCAACTGTTTCTGTGCAACTTGCTCCCTAGAATTGAAATTTAAATATGCTCCTGCAGCAGAGACTCCTACCTTACACAGAATATAAAAGAATATATAATGTATTTATCTTTATATGCAGTTTTAGATATATATGCTTGAAGAATTCAAATAAATATGTAAGAAATCTTGTTTGTTTAGCACAAGGAAGATTATATTCTCTACGTTTACTATATCATCGTGAAAACTGGAAAACTTTCATGTGTAGAAGGATTTTTTTAATTACTGCAAACTATTTCAAACTGTGTTATGTGGGCATAATATTAAGGGATTGCTTGTTTCAGACATGTAAATTGTATTGTAATTCCATGCATTACCTATACTAAAGAAATAAACTAAACATACTAAAGTAAATTAAATGTGTATAATTTTCATAAATAGGTTTATATTTTATGGGTTAAAAGTAATCCGATTCATTATTAAAATCCGCTACTATTTTATACAGCCCCTTATTTCATCCTAGTATATTCAAAGTATAGACTCAATATTTTCAGTATCTCCCCTTGGAATGTTCTCACAACAGAGATAAAAAATGTAAATGAAAATATGCTGAAGTTTGACTATGGGATCATTTTTGCTTTAAAAAACTTATAATTAATTTTCAGGGAATTATTTTGCCATGAGTAGGGACTAGAGATTAAAAAACTGTAACTTCTATTCTCCAAATTGGATTATATTTTTCATTAGTTTATTCTGTTAAAACATGCTTTGATTTTTTATAGAAGAAAAAAAATCTCACTTTTAAAAAAGTTCACAAGATGAAAATATCGTGCAATAATGAGATAATTCTATCTGTCTGCCTGCCTGCTGCCTATCTACCTATCTACCTATCTAATTAGTTTCAGGATACTCAGTGTTAGAAAGTCAAGAGAACATTGTACCCTTGTATTCTTGAACCTGCTTTCCTGCTGACAGTCTTTTAAGTTTCAACATTAAATACTTATCTAAATTTAGGAGAAATGCATGCTTTGTAGTTTTGTTCTTTTTTTTTTTTTGTAGTTTCTACTTCATATGATGAAAAAAGTCTTTTTTTCTGATCAGATTTGCTTGTATTTCTAAATCTATATTAGAAGTTTTTTCACATGGGAAAACATTTCTTTTTCAACTTCTGCTAGAAGTCTGCGAATAATATCAGGGTAATTCAGTGATGGAAATACTAAAATAAGTTTCGCTTTGAGGTAGTGACATTTCTCCCAAGTTTTGGTGTTGCCATTTTGAGGGCCCTTCCAGGCCATACAGAAAAAGAATTCTATCAAGACTGATGAAGAAGCAAAGTATCTATAACAAATCTTCAGTATTTCAAGAAGTGGCACTTCATTTGCAATATTTTCACAATCGCTTCCATAGCATAGTACATGTGCTATGTACACTGTACGTAGTACATAATTCAGAATTAAAGTTGATTTCTATATGAAAGTATAGCCTGTATAATTTGAATACTACTTTAGTATTTTTTCTTATTTTCTCAAACTTTCTTACAAATGCAGGGAATATAATTCATTCTTTAATATAACAACTACAATTATGTTTTATAAATAATGACCCTTTTTAGTGTTTCTTTGTGTGTGGACAGGAGAGAAAGTATAAATGCATCCTACCTTTCTCCCATTAATTATATTTGATAAAAGTATAAGAAAGGATAACAATTTAAGAGAATAAATGTGTTCAGTTTGACAGGATTATGTCAAGTGTGATATTGCGTAGAAAGGTAGAATATGTTTCAACCTCAAAATAGCCATTTTGATGTTTTGAACACACTAAATACATGAATAAATTCTTTCACCTATTTAATTTAACTATACATTGTCAGTGGCCTACAATAAAATAATATTTGGTGTTAATACTTACTTCAACATACATAAACATTCTGTGTATGCTTATTCCCATGCACATTCTCAGTCAATTGCAAGTTTCCCAGATGGACAGTGAAGATAAATTGAAAGTTGTATTTTTTTATATTCCATGCATGCACAATCAGCATAGGAAATGAGCAAAAGTGCCTCTTTATTTTTGTATGCAGCCTTGGCAGTAGTTAATCCCATATATGAGAGACATGTAGAACCGTGAGGTGGCACGCAGAGTCCTCTCTGTGGGCACGTGCGCCATGGCCAGCTGCTCTGGTTTCTGGCACATGCACACTGGCCAGCTGGTTTTCACGGGTGCCGGAGCGCTGGAAAATGGCCGGAAAATGGCCAAAAACCAGGCCGTTTCCGGGCCTTTTTTCAGGCCATTTTCCAGGCTGTTTTTCAGGCCATTTCCAGGCCATTTTTGGGCAGTTTTCTGGGCAGTTTTCAGGCCATTTTCCAGGCTGTTTTTCAGGCCATTTTCAGGCCATTTGTCAGGCCATTTTCTGGCCGTTTTTCGGGCAGTTTTCAGGCCGTTTTCAGGCCATTTTGTGAGCTGTTTTCAGGCTGTTTTTCGAGCCATTTTCGGGACTTTTTCAGGCCATTTTCTGGCCATTTTCCAGCCATTTTCAGGCTGTTTTTTGAGCCATTTTCAGGCCGTTTTTGGGCTGGTTTTCAGGCCGTTTTCTGGGTGGTTTTCAGGCCATTTTCCAGGCTGTTTTTCAGGCCATTTTCAGGCCATTTGTGAGGCCGTTTTCTGGCCATTTTTGGGGCAGTTTTCAGGCCATTTTGTGAGCTGTTTTCAGGCCATTTTTCGAGCCATTTTCAGGCCATTTTGGGGACTTTTTCAGGCCATTTTCTGGGCCATTTTCTGGCCATTTTCCAGCCATTTTTAGGCTGTTTTTCGAGCCATTTTCAGGCTGTTTTTGGGGCCGTTTTCTGGGTGGTTTTCAGGCCATTTTCCAGGCCGTTTTCAACCCCAAAATGGCCTGAAAACAGCCCAGAAAAGGGCCCTGAGAAAGGCCTGAAAACGGCTCCAAAAACGGCTCAAAAATGGCCTGAAAACAGCTTGAAAAACGGCCTGAAAATGGCTTGAAAACGGCTCGAAAAATGGCCCAGAAACAGCCCAGAAAACGGCCAAAAAACAGGCATGCGCACCCTGGCCAGCTGGTCTTCGGGTTTCTGATGCTCCAGCATGCGCACATGCACGCACGTTCCAGTTTGGACACTCGGTGCCGAAAAGGTTCGCCATCACTGATGTAGAAGTACCTGTGCAGAATTTTATAGCTGTCAAAGGAGATAGAAATGGCCACCTAGTTTTAACCAGATATTTCATCTTGATCTAAAAGTAGAATAAAATTTATGTATTCTGAGTTCATCAACATTACAAATTAAATGTTAAATTGTAATTCTATGATGTAGCATGTCAGATGTTTATGTACTTGGTTACTGGAATATAGTACTTCTCCATCGTGGGAGGAGCCAGCATTCAGAATGGGTTGTCCTCGTCCACTCAGAATGAGGACCGAGTCTGCTTTTTTTCTTGCTGGGTCCGCCTCCTAATAACCCAGCTTAGACTCGGTCCTCAGACTGGACGGACGTGGCTACCCATTTTTCCCTTCCTGAAAGCTGATTTTTTGGATTTCTTGGCTTGACTTGGACTGTGTTTTGACGTTTCCTTTTGCTTCTGGCGGATTTCGGATTGACCTAGGTGATTTAGTGAGTACTGGTTCCACTGCCTTCTCTCAGCTGAGGTGCGGGACTCTATTTTTGGCAGTGGAGCCCCGGCTCCTGCCGCGGCGTGATTCCAGGCTCTTTATTTCACATCTGAGGCTTGTGCCGACTGAGCCCGAGGAGGGAGGTGGCTGCGCCGACCCTCGGGGGATCGGGCGCATTCGTTGGACTTCCTACACGATTTGCTACTGCCCCCCCGCCCCTCCCTACAGATCGCTTTTACAAATTCGCCGCAGCCATAACGGTGGAAGTGTTCCCGTTCTCTTTGGCTACTCAAGGAGCAGGGCCTGAAAGTCGCTGGAGCTTGCTCGCATGGCCCGTCGGTGCTATTCGCGTCTGACATCTGGAGAAACTCTGAGACTTCGGAGGCGCTCGAGCTCCGTCTCACGCTTCCCTTCTGCTTGCCGGGCCTGGTAGCGGCTGTTACAGCCTTACATCTCTGCCTGGCCTGGGGGGTCTAGACGTCTGGACTTGTCCTGTTGACACCCCATCTCCTCAGCCTGCCCGTTTGCTTGCTTACGGCCTGCGCCTTAGTTTTTGGCGCGAATTTAGCGGCGGCCATTTTTTGGCGCAAATCTGCAGTGGTGGCCATTTTGAACCACGCCAGAGGGCCAAAATGGCAGGTGGAGCCGACACCACAGAGAAACCTCGGGGCAAGAGGCACCGCAAGTTGGATCGCCGGATCCCTGATGAGGCAGAACAGCCAGGTTCTTCTCTTCAGGACCGGATAGAGCCTCCGCCTCTCACCAGGGCTTCCAAAGCATCGGAGAGGGCGGAGCGCTGGCTAGATCAGGTCCTTCAGAGGCTTTGCAACCAGGCCCAGCCCTCTGACCTCCTGCAGTCTTCCGGGCAGGCAGTTTTGGCCCATGTTACCGGGGCCTCCTCTGTATCTGTGGGTGGCCAGCTGTCACTGGACAACACAGCCCCTATATCAGATTCGGGGGACATATGGGGCTCGGCTGGCTTCGTGCAGCCTCCCATCCCCCAGGCCCAGCAGGCACCGCTGGATCTCTCAGATCAGCCTGGTCCCTCATTAACGGGGGCTCCCACTGTGGCTCTCCCAGCTAATCTGGACCAGGCCTCCCTTCATCTCCTTTTGGCCACAGCAGTGCAACAAGGGCTGTCAGCATGCCTGCAGTCCATGGGGCGCCCCTTGGGGGCTGACCGCGGCCAGCCCAGGGCCCGGGCCTATGACAGATGGCAGAGCCTGGAATATTATTCTGATGCGTCGGAGGAGGGCGATCCTCTCCCTAACCTGGATCAGGGAGACTATGAGCTTTCGGATGAGGAGGGTCTCCCCTCTGAGCAGCAGGTCTCCAATGCCCTTTTCCCTCCTGGCCTATTCAAATCCTTGTTGTACAAGGCCCACGCGGCGGCTGGCCTGGAACCTGCTCCCGCAGCCGCGGTCTCAAGCTTCCAGCCGCTGGATCCCTTGTTCGCGGAGGTGGACGTAGTCCCAGCGCCGCAATTGTCAATGTACAACGCCAATGGGCTGCCCCGGCTTCGGGGTCTATGACATCCTCTTTGGATCGTAAACACTTTAACGTTACCCCGGAGTTGGCCTCCCTTCTGATGGTTCCTGCGGTGGATGCCCCGGTGGCGGCCTTGCACACGTCAACCAGCATGCCCGGGGATCCCGAGGAGATGTTGCATCCTGAGGATAAACGGATTGAGCAAGCCCTCATCAAGGCGCACCAGGCGGCAACGTGGGCGGTGAAGGCATCGTCCTCCGTGTCCTTCTTCGCCCGTTCTTTGTTGATTTGGCTTCGCCTTCTCCAGGAGCAGCTTCCAGTCGCCAACTCACGGGCGCAGCAAGACTTCAACAAAGTGTTTGCAGCCACGCAATTTGCGGCGGATGCGACTCTTCACGCTTCCAGATTTGCCAAGTCCATTGCTGCTTCAGTGGTCACGAGGTGCATGAACTGGCTGCGCCAGTGGTCAGTAGACACGCGCCACAAGTGGCGTCTGGCCACCGCCCCATTCAGGGGGCAGTCCCTATTCAGGGATGCGTTGGAGCCCATCCTCATTGAGACTCGGGAGAAGAGGAAGGTTCTGCCATCCCTGTGTAGGAGAGGCAATTATCACCAGTCTCCCTATCCCCGTCGGTCCTTTCGGGTCGCTGACCAGGGCTCCAGCTTCCCCCGGCCCCAAGGTCAGTGCAGATCTAGGCAGCGCCAGCCTCAGGATAGATCCGGGAGGGGGAGGCAGTTCAAGCGCCCTTTCCAGGGTGGAGGAAGTGGTCGCCCCTTCCACCGGTCTCGTTAGCGGGTTCACCGACCCCCTGATTGGGGGCCGCTTGGCTCTTTTCTCCTCAGTCTGGGAGCAGACCACCCAGGATAGGTGGGTTCTGGAGACGGTCTCCCTAGCCCTCTCGCTTGAGTTTATCTCCCTTCCCCCGAGGTTTTTCCTCCAATGTCCCATCTCCAGGGTTCCCTCCAGGAGGGCTCTCATGGATGCGGCAGTTCATCTCCAGGTAACCATTGACACCCTCCGCCGGCACGGCTTCTCCATCAACTTGGAGAAGAGCCACCTGTCCCCTGCCACTTCCATCCTTCATCTGGGCACCATTATAGATTCCCTAGAGTGTAGGGTCTCCCTATCTCAGGAGAGACAGGACGGTATTAGGGCCCTTGCAGCTCAGGTTCAGCGGGAGCATAGGGTGTCCCTCGCCCTCCTGTCCACGCTCTTGGGGAAGATGATCTCATGTATTTCTATTGCCCCTTAGGCCCGCCTACACTCTAGGGAGCTTCAATGGTTCCTTTTGCCCTTTCAGAGAACCAGCCACAGCACCTCCTCCTCCCGGGTCCCGGTACCTCAGGTGGTCCTTCGCTCTCTGTCCTGGTGGCACTCTCCGGCGCTCTCCAAGGGATGCCTCTTCCGCGAACCTCACAGGACGACCATCACGACAGACGCCAGCCTTCTGGGTTGGGGGGCCCACTTGCAGGGCCAGTTCGCTCAAGGCCGTTGGTCGGCAGCGGAGTCCGCGTGTTCAATCAACTACCTGGAACTGCGGGCTGTGTCGTTGGCTCTTCGCCACTTCCAGAGGTCGATTGTGGGCTCCCATGTATTGATACTCACGGACAACACCTCGACCAAAGCGCATATCAACAGACAGGGCGGGACCCGCTCCAGGTCCCTCATGCGTGAAGCGATGAGGCTGGGTCTGTGGGCAGAGAGGCACCTGCTCTCCCTTTCGGCGGATCACATTGCCGGGGTCTCAAATACTCAGGCGGACTGGCTCAGTCGCACGACTCTGGACCATGCAGAGTGGCGCCTGCATCCGTCCCTTTTCCGCGACCTATCGAGCCGCTTCGGACAGCCGCTGGTCGACCTGTTCGCAATCCCGGTCAACACCCACCTGCCCAGGTTTTACTCTCACTTCCCTTCGCAGGGGGCAGAAGGGGTGAATGCTCTGAGGTGTCCGTGGCCCCCGGGTCTTCTTTACACCTTTCCTCCCCTGCCGATCCTTCCTCAGATGGTCCGGAAGGTGCTGGAGGAACGGGCGGAGGTGATCCTACTGGCACCCCATTGGCCAAGGCGGCCGTGGTTTGTGGACCTCAGAGCTCTGTCCGTGTCCCCACTGTGGCGGCTTCCAATGGGCGAGGACTCCCTCCACCAGGGGTCGTTGGTCCATCCGGATCCACAGTGGTACCAACTGACCGCCTGGCGGTTGAGTGGCAAGCTCTGAGGCGACAGAACTATGATCCGGAGGTCATATTAACTATGCAGGCCTCTCGCTGTCCTTCGACGAAGTGGATTTATGCTTCTGCTTGGAAGACCTTCTGCTCCTGGTGCAGGGACGAAGGCTGCTTGCCGTTGCAGGTTCCACTTCCGAAGGTCCTGAAGTTTCTCCAGCAGGGCCTGAACAGGGGCCTTTCCCTGAACACTCTCCAGAGACAAGTCGCCGCCCTGTCTTCCGTTTTGTCCTGTGACCAGGTCTCCTCCCTGGCTCACTTCCCAACAGTGCGTCGGTTTTTGCGGGGGGCTTCCAATTTACATCCTCCGGTTGTCCACCGTTACCCGACCTGGGACCTTCCCAGGGTGCTACAGTCCCTCACGGGTCCACTGTACAAGCCTCTGCAGTCATCCTCACTCTGCCATCTTTCCTTCAAAGTCGCCTTTTTGATTGCGATCACATCAGCCCGTAGCTCTCCACTCTTTCCATCAGGAAGGACCTATGTATTTTTCATTTAGACCATGTCATCCTTAAGTTGGATCCTTCCTTCCTACCCAAGGTCAATTCTTCCTTCCACAGAGCTCAGGAGCTCGTTCTCCCAGATTTCTGCCCGAATCCATCCCATCCATCAGAGAGATGTCCGCCGGGCCTTGCGTATCTACATTGATCGGTCCCGTCAGTACCGTCGGACTGAAGCCCTGCTGGTGGCCTTTTTGCCACACTCTCTGGGACAGAGGGTGTCCACCACGACCATTGGGCGTTGGATTCACGGGACCATTGCAAAGGCGTACGAACTCTCGGCAGTTCCACGGCCGGCGGGGATTACGGCGCACTCCACCCGCAGTGCCACCACATCGGCGGCCTGGATGACCCAGGCGTCCTTGGAGGACATTTGCCGGGCGGCGACCTGGGCCGCTCCTTCCCAGTTTATTCGCCATTATAGGATTGATAAATTTGCTTCGGCGGATGCGGCCTTCGGCCGTAGAGTACTACAAAGGGTCCGCGAGGAGTCGCACTGATTCAGCCTCGGACTATGGGCCCACCCGGGGGACTTTGGCTTTGGTATGTCCCATTCTGAATGCTGGCTCCTCCCACGATGGAGAAGGGGCGTTGGTCTTACCTGATATGCCTCTTCTCATCAGGAGGAGACAGCATTCAGCCCCGCCCTTGTGTAGTCCGTTCCTGTTTACTCCTCACTTGCTTTCTAGTGGTTCATTTCTTGGTTCTGCATTTGGACTGGCTTTTTTCCTTGCCGTCTCCACTGGTTTTTTCTTCTGGACTCAGGAAGGGAACTCTTCTGGTGATGACTGTGTTCTGTCGGTAGCCACGTCGGGTCTGCATCTTCATTCTCGTCTAAGCTGGGTTATAGGAGGCGGACCCAGCAAGAAAAAAAGCAGACTTGGTCCTCATTCTGAGTGGACGAGGACAACCCATTCTGAATGCTGTCTCCTCCTGATGAGAAGAGGCGTATCAGGTAAGACCAACGCCCCTTCTGAAAAACATTGAAGATTTTTAGTCATATGAAAAAGTATACTCCATTGAAATTTTTGTCTTTTTCAACATATTCAACATTTCAATTTCAAATCTTTATTGTCAGAGTACGACATGTGTACAATGAGATTGGCTGAGCCTCCCTTCGTGCACCCCCCCCCAACACAATACAACTCACAGTGAAAGACAAAAAAATAGCCCAGTGAATCCTACTAACAAACAAACACCCATTCCTATTGCACCATGTGAACATATTGCCCGCAAGTCAATCGTACTATGTTGTTCTAAAGTTATTTTTCATTCAGGAGTCTGACAGCCCATAAAACTATTCTTCAGCCTATTTGTGTGGCTGCCTATGCTTCTATATCTCCTTCCGGATGGTAGGAGAATAAAGACAGGCTGATCAGGGTGTGAGTTGTCCCTGAGGATTTTCCTCACTCTTCTAAGGCAGCGAGCCCTAGCGATGTCGTCTAGTGGTATCAGGGGACCGCCCACGATGTTTTGTGCTGTACTCACCACCCTCTGTAATGTCTTTCTATCCGCGGCTGTCAAGCCAGCATACCACACCATAATACAATGAGCGAGGACGCTTTCTATTGTGGACTGGTAAAAGGAGGTCATCAGTTGTTGTTCTACTTTATTTTTTCGCAAGACCTTAAGGAAGTGGAGTCTCTGTTGGGCTTTTCTGGCTACCTGGGTCGTGTTGATTTTCCAGGTGAGATCTTTGCTGAGATAGACTCCCAGGAATTTAAAGGAGGAAACTCTCTCCACACAGCCCCCCTCGATGTAAAGTGGGGCAGGTTCGTCTCTCTTCTTCCGGAAGTCTACCACCATCTCCTTTGTCTCGCTGATGTTCAGGTGCAGGTTGTTTTCTAAGCACCATGTGGATAGTTTTTGAACCTCCCCCCTGTACGCTGTTTTGTCTCCACCTGTAATAAGACCCAGTACAGTGTTATCATCTGCAAACTTAATGATCACAGTGGATGGGTCAGACGATACACAATCGTGTGTACAGTGAATACAGGTAGGGACTGAGCATACAGCCCTGTGGGGAGCCAGTGCTAAGCTTCAGGGAGGTAGATATGACAGACCCAACCCTCACTGTTTGTGGCTGGTCCCTCAGAAAGTCTTTGATCCAGTCGCAGATGGAAGAGGGAAAATCCAAGCCAGTCAGCTTTTCGATAAGGATGCTAGGCAAAATGGGGTTGAAAGCAGAGCTATAATCTATGAAAAGCATCCTGACATAGTTTCCAGGTTTCTCCAGATGGCTCGCTACAGAATGTAAAGCAGTAGCTATGGCGTCGTCTGTCGACCTATTCCCCCTCTAGGCAAACTGATATTTGTCAAAGTCCGGTGGGAGGCATGTCCTAAGGTATTGGAGAACCAATCTCTCGAAGAATTTCATCACTACAGATGTTAGTGCGACATGCAGAAATTTGATCTTCATTTCAACAAGATAAAGAGGATATGATAGAATAAATATGCACCCTTCACATTTTGTAATCTATTGTGTAATCTAAGTAAACATAAATTAATATTTCGTACATGGAAGAAATAAGTACATAATCTCAAACATCTCAAATTAGAATCAGGTGCATCAGATCAGGTTCATGGTTAGGGGAGGAACTTGTCTTACTTAAACCTCAGCATTTAGTTTGATTTGCTGTTTGTTGCTGAAGTGTGTGGTATCATTATGTCTCTATTGAAAGAGCTCTTTGAGGCCTACAAACCTGGAAATGGATTTTTAAAAATTGCAAAACAATTGAACAGCAATCATTCCACTATCCAGAAGATCGTTTGCAAGTAGAGAAGTTCTCCAACAACTGCTTGCCCAGGCCAGGCTATCCCAGAAAGTTCAAACCAAGTTCAGAACACAAGATACTAAAAGAAGTCTCTAAGAAGTCCAGAATTTCATCACATGACCTACAGGTAGCTCATGCCATTATTAAAGTCAAAATGCACGAGCCTCTCATCAGAAAGAAGCTACACAAACTAGAACATGTTTATGTGCCAGAAGGAAATTTTACTGTCCAGAAAGAACATCAGGGCAAGAGTAAGTGTTGTTCATGAACACCTAGACAATGTGCTTTGGACAGGCAACGCAAATATAATTTGTCAATAGTACCAGAAGACTTGTTAGATGAAAACCAAGTCATATTTTACCAAAAGAACCTGATACCAATTGTAAAGCATAGTGGTGAAAATACTATGATTTCAGGCTGCTTTGCTGCATCTTCCTGGGCAGCTTACCACTATAGATTTCACCAGGAATACTTCATTATACCAAAAGGTGCTTGATGACATTGTGAAACCATTTTTCAGAAGATTGAAACTCAACTAAGAGTGGATCTTGCAACATGACAATGACCGTAAACTTTTCAGTAAATGTACTACCGTGTTTCCCCGAAAATAAGACTCAACCAGAAAGTAAGCCCTAGCATGATTTTTATAATGTTCCTAATATAAGCCCTACCCCAAAAATAAGCCCGTTAAGATTGTAATCAGCCCTGGGGAGGGGCGTGGCCAGCACAGGAGGCGGCGAGCACATGAGGGCTGATGACGTCTGGCAGCAGCCGTAGCCCACTAGCCCCTTGGCTGGCGCACTCGGGCTGTACAGCCCGCACAGTGCAGGTGAGTTGATTACTGTCCAAGCAACAGGCGGAGGCAGAGGTGTGGGGGAGGCATGCGATCCGGATGCATCAAGTGGCCGCCTGCCTCATCATGGCCACATGCAAGCAAAGAGACGGTTGGACAGGGGTGGCCACGGGAGGCTCATCATGGCAGCGGTGGAGCTGGAAGATGACATTGGACAGCGGGGGCCAAGTGCGCAGGTGGCCGCATGGCACACGTCCAGATCGCATGCCTCCCCCCACATCTCTGCCTCCGTCTGCTGCTGGGACAGGTAACCAACTCACCTGCGCTACATGGACTGTGCAGCCCCAGCGTGCGCCAGCCAAGGGGCCAGCGGGCTGTGGCTGCTGCCGGACATCGTTGGCCCCCACGCGCGTGCCACCTCTTGTGCGCGTGCTGGGGAATGGGGTGCCCGTCTGGGTTGATCACCCTGATACCGTGTTTTCCCGAAAATAAGCCCTAATGTGTCTTTTGGAGCAAATATATATATATAAGACCGGGTTTTATTTTCAGGGAAACATGGTAAATAACGACTGGGGGGAAAAAGCACTCTGGAATGGTCAAATCAAAGCACAGATCTAAATCCCATCAAGATGCTGTCAACTTTTCAATTTTTGTTCAATTACATTATATATTGTTTAATCAAAAATAAAATATTGGTGTGTCTATATCTTAAAAAATTAGAAAAAACTTTATATGGAGTGTACTTACTTTTTCACATCCCTAATCTTCCCAGGAATTATCTTCATCAGTTTATTTGAAAATCTGAATCTGCTTTGCAAGAAATTAGCCTTTTGATTCTAATACCTGAATTGTTAAAGCTATTCCAATTACTCCTGTGAAATAGCTTGCAATTTTTAACTATTCATTCTTATCTTGAAGAGGTTTTAACCCTAAAAACATTGATGTATGTTGAATTCATTGATTTCTGTGAGAAGAAATCCGGAATTATTCATAATTAAACCATGAAGAATTTTCAGTTGCAGATATGAAAGTACTATTTAATAGCAAATAAAGGATTTTATGAATACACATCTGTAAGAAAGAGTGGCCACATAAGAAAGATCAGCTAAATCCAGAAGACATGCAGTGTGTGCACAATTATTTGGCAGGTTATATTTTGGAGGATTAATTTTATTATTGAACAACTACAGTGCTCTTGGTCAATCCAAAATGTTAATAAACCTCAAACCTGAATAATTAAGAAAGTAAAAGTGAGGTTTTGGCTTTCTTAGGAGAATATCTATGTGTGCACAATTATTGGACAACTATTAATGTGCAGTATTATTATGCAACTAAATGAAAAATGAAAACTTGCTGATCTCATTCGTTTATCATGTGAGAACAATAAACAAACAACTCAAAATAAACTACAAATAAACATTTTGAGTCCATCTTCAACCCAAAAGGTCCAACTAGCTCATTCTTAATAATACCAGCCCATACCAGTACCCCACCTCCACCTTGTCTGAGTGTCTGAGTCGAAATGGAGCTCTGTGCCCATTACTGATCCAGCCCCGGGCATCTCCATCTGGTCCGTCAAGAGTCACTCTCATCTCATCAGTCCATAAAACCTTTGAAAAATCTGTCTTCAGATATTTCTTGGCCCAGTCTTGCTGTTTCAACTTATGTGTTTTGTTCAGTGGTGGTTGAGTTTCAGCCTTCCTTACCTTGGCCATGTCTCTGAGCACTGAACATCTTGTACTTCTGTGCACTCCAGGTAGGTTGCAGTTCTGGAATATGACTGCACTGGAGGAAAATGGGTTCCTGGTAGCTTCATGTTTGATTCTTCTCAAATCTTTGGCAGTTAATGGTGTGTCTTTTTTTCTCAACCCATTTCTTGCAACCCTGTTGACTATTTGCAACAAAACGTTTCATGGTTCTGTGACCATGTCCCAATATCTTAGAAATTTCAAGAGTGCTGCATCCTTCTGAAAGATGTTTTACAATTTTTGACTTTTCAGAGTCAGTTAAATCTCTTTTTTGGCCCATTTTGGCTGAGGAAACGAAGCTGCCTAATAATTATGCACACCTTGATATACGGTGTTGATCTCCTTAGGCCACACCCTCCCTCATTACATAAATACACATCACCTGATATGCTTATATCCACTACGCATTCAAGTTTATACAGCTTGGAGGTGGAAAATATGCATAAAAATGATGATATGGTCAAAATACTCACTTGCCTAATAATTGTGCACAGTGTATATGTAGGTTAATTCATTACAGTTTTCCTAATATTGTTTCTACAATATTATGTTTCTACACATAAAATTTATCTAGAATATTTACTGTACCTGACTGAAAGCAAAAACTATTTTAAAATTAAAGCTAAGAACTAACAAAATAGCACATAAATGTGTGTGTGTGTGTACATAGATATATCGAGAGAAATAGCATATCAGCTGGGTTTTTTTGGGAAGTACAGTTTTCCTAGAATTTGAAGAAAAATCTTTTTCGACTGAGAAAGAAAGATGTACTATAACAAAAATGCTTGTTCATTTGCATGATTAAACCCAAAAATAGGAATAACTTTCTCCTAAACTGTAACAGAACCAAATGTTACCTTAAAATCTTTGTTGAGCCTGAACTAAAACACATCTGGGCGGAAAGAATGAAGTTATTACCAGTTTAGAAGAAAGATTTAGACAACACAACATATTTGATGTGGCATTCACACAGACTGGAGAAGAACTTCAACTAGAATAAGTACATAAAGTATAATTGGTATTGTGTGAGGGTTTATATATTTGAAATTTGCACAAACCTCTAGATTCTGATAGCTTTAAAAGTTGGAAATTGAAAGGGAGTCCCATTTCTCCTTCATGATGGTATTTGGTTATGGAAAGAATGAATAAACTTATAATACACATGAGAGTTGATAGAACACATATAATATAGAATCTGTTTCCAACATATGCTGTATTTAATTCTGTTCCAGGTGAATAATTGAATGTATAGAAGAATTCCAGGTGGTATTATCAGACGTGCATACAGAAGGAATGAAGCATGGATGTGAAAGAACGCAGACCTTATTGCTCCCTGACAAAGAGCAGAAGAGACAAGGAAAGGCGTTATACAAATTCTTCCACAGAAAATGAAGAATGCAGAGTGCCTACTCAGAAGTCCTACAGTTCAAGTGAAACCTTGAAAGCTTTTGATCATGATTCTTCCAGACTGTTGTATGGAAATCGGGTAAAAGATTTAGTCCCCAGGGAATCTGATGAATATACCAGACAAGGTAGGCAATTAGCATAAATCTCCTTTATGAATGTATACATTGTCCTCTGTGTGGTCCATTTTCTCATGCCAGTAATATGAATGATTCACCAATGGTTTATTATATTGCTACCATATTGGTCTCAAACTTTAATGTGATTATTCATGTTAATATTTATTTACTATCTGTGTGCCTTATCAGTGTAAGAAAGCTATTTTGGGAAACACTTCAGAACATACACACTGTTGTTTCTAGGTTATGATACACATATGCAGTTACCTGATCTCCAAAAACCACCTGGAAAGGGATTTGATAGCTGACAAGTTAATTGAAAAAATGTTTTGGTTTCCATATCAAGTAGATTAATATATTGTATGATATCATATAATATTGTATGAGAGAGAGAGAGAGAGAGAGAGAGAGAGAGAGAGAGAGAGAGAGAGATGATTATATAATATAATAATATATATCATATATAACAATACATAATATATTATATTATATTAATATCATATCAAGTAGATAAATTACATAATTTATGAGATTCAGTGATCATAAGCATGGTTTGCAGACAAACTCTTCATGATCCCTTTATCATGATAGAACTTCTATGTCTAACTGGATTTCCAAAATTTGAATATCACATCTTATGACAGACTATTCAGTTAAGTTGTCCCCAGACGTTTTAGGGGCAGTCCTCATCTCCATTTCTTAAGCGTTGTCTGGAGACATTTCCGCAGATATGTGGCCAGCATAACATCACACCACAGCACAGAGCATATGGCAAAACACAGAACACTTATCTTCCTGCATCCTTAAATGTGCTCCCTATTCATCTACTTGCATTTGCATGCTTTTGAACTGCTAGGTTGGTAGGAGCTGGGACAAGTGGTGGTAGCTCACTCCATTTTGCAGCACCTGGGTCTCAAACTGTCGAACTATAGATCTTTAACAGTCTGGATGGACCTTCTCCAAGATGATTTATCCCTAACCTGGCATCAGATCTTCTTATGGGGTACCCATCACTGGTGCAATTGAGTCCATTCAAATTTCTCCTGGTCACTTTAAAGAATATGATAATTTGAACTGTCCTTATACTCTTGTTAGATAGTCTTATTTACATGTCCTTTCCTCTTATATCAAAATTTGATATAATTGGCAGAACAATAACAAATCTAACAGTGTATGTGCACGCTAAATAAAGAAGTGCGAACTATTTCACTCAGTGTGTGTTTGTTGGAAAATCCTTCCATCTTTACCAGAATCCTATACAAAGTCCTATTAATATTTCATAGTCATACTTTCATAGTCATAATTACTTGTCATGGAAACAAGATATATGGGAATGATTATAAATTGCAAATTTATGGTTGAATTCTGTATATTCTGTATATAAAGTTGCATCCCTTCTGGCCCCTGTGTCCCTTTTGATTTCTTTTTAGTTTATTATAATATACTGTCATATTCAGCATTCTTAGAAAATAAAGTTGTGGGTAGCTGACTATAGTCTGGCATTTGTTCTATTTTTCTCCTGAATTGTGCATCATCACTCAGGAAAAAAAAAGTGAGGTGGAGGTGGTACTATCATATATGGTGTGTATGTGGAATGAAATATTTTGTTTATGTGATATGTAGGTGTTAATTTATTTTGTGAGTCTTTTACAGATAAAGTTTGTAACTGGGCTAGGAACCCAGAAACTATGAATTCTAGTCCCACCTTAGGTGCAAAATCAGCTGGGTGACCTGGGGCTAGTTTCTCTTGGCCCTGAAATGGCAAACCACTTGCAAAAAAAAAAACTTTGCAAAAGAAAATTGTAGGGACTAGTTCAGACAGTCACCGGGAATCAACAATACTTTGAAGGCACACAAACATGTATTAATTTGTTTTGTGAGTTCTTTGTCAGTTAGGTTTGCATTATGTACAATGTGAGTTTGCTTTATGTAATTTCTTTCCTCCACGCTTTGTTGTCCTTCTAATTTCAGTAATTTGCTTTCTGCAAGATGCATACTTCATAATTGTTCATAGTCATCATGGAATTTTTTTTTGAATGGATACTGTATGCCTATGTAAGGCATAGCAAGAGTTGCCAAAAAGGCACAAATCCTCTCAAAACTTGAAGTGTGTCATTGAACTAGGAAGGTTGGGAAAGACAAGAATGGTTCTGTGAGCAAGTTCTAGTTCTATTGATACCTTTGATAAGATTGAATTGCAGATCATGTATAATAAACTATCAGTCCTGTTAATACTTCTCCATCGGGTTTTCTCAGAGACATTAAATTTTGATGATGTAAGATTGAAGTATTGTATGTTTATGCAATTTTAAAACAAAGCCTGCCCACATTATTGGAATATGTCAGTTAATAAGAGGAAAAAATTGACTCTCTCATTCTTCAGTTGTAGTTGTCTCATTTTTTTTCTTTTAGAAAAGTTGACATACTTTTGCTGCATTTACTGTAGTGAATACATTTCTTCATCAGATTTGAAATGCTACTCTGTGAAATTATTCAGTTATTTGTATTTAAAAAGTGACATATTGATGCACTACCGTGTTTCCCCAAAAAGAAGACCCTGTCTTATATTTTTTTGAACCCTGAAATAAGCGCTTGGCCTTATTGCCATGCACTCAAAAGCCCGATTGGGCTTATTATCAGGGGATGTTTTATTTTGGGGGAAACAGGGTAGGTAGAATGTATTTTGTTATATCAAATTATACTGCATTCTTCACAAAAGATGTTCTACACTGTGTGCACAATTATTAGGCAAGTTGTATTTTGGAGGATTAATTTTATTATTGAAAAACTACAGTGCTCTCGGTCAATCCAAAATGTTAATATACAGTAGAACCTCTGGTCACGACCATAATTTGTTCCATAACTTTGGTCGCAACCCGATTTGGTTGTGACCCGAATCTAATTTTGGAAATTTGGTGCTTACAAAAAAAAATGGTGCAGAAGGTGAAATCGGCCGTGAAAAAAAAAATTGTGAATTTTTTGGTCGGAACCTGATTTGGTCATGGTCAGAAGCGTTCGTGACCAGAGGTTCTATTGTACTTCAAACCTGAATATTTAAGAAAGTAAAAGTGAGATTTTGGCTTTCTTAGGAGAATATCTATGTATGCACAATTATTGGGCAACTATTAATGTGCAGAATTATTATGCAACTAAATGAAAAATGAAAACTTGCCGATCTCATTCGTTTATTTGCATCGGTTAAAGTGAGAATAATAAACAAACAACTCAAAATGTACAAATAAACATTTCTGGCACTTTAAAAAAAAATCAGCCACCCTTCTTTTCAATAACAGTCTTAAGCCTTCCCTTCATGGAGCCTGTCAGTTTCTTGATCTGTTGATGATCAACTTTTTATGCAGAAGCAATCACTGCCTCCCAGGCACTGTTCAGAGAGGTGTACTGTTTTCCTTCACCATAAATCTCCCATTTAAGAAAGGCCCACAAGTTCTCAATAGGGTTTAGATCAGGTAAGGAAGGGGGCCATGTCATTATTCTTTCATCTTTAAGGCCTTTATTGGCTAGCCACGCAGTGGAGTACTTCGATGCATGGGTTGAAGCATCATCCTGCATAAACATCATGGTCTTCATGAAAGATGCAGACTTTTTCCTGTACCACTGCTTGAAGAAAGTGTCTTCTAAAAACTGGCAATAGGTTTAGGAGTTGATTTTGAGTCCATCTTCAACCCAAAAAGATCCATAAACCTTAGAAAATATTTCTTGGCCCAGTCTTGCCGTTTCAACTTACGTGTCTTGTTCTTGCAACCCTGTTGACTATTTACAATAAAATGTTTGATGGTTTTGTGATTACGCCCCAATATCTTAGCAATTTCAAGAGTGCTGCATCCCTCTGAAAGACTTTTTACAATTTTTGACTTTTTAGTGTCAGTTAAATCTCTTTTTTTGGCCCATTTTGCCTGACGAAAAGAAGCTTCCTAATAATTATGCACACCTTGATGTAGGTGTTGATCTCCTTAGGCCACACCCTCCCTCATTACACAAATACACATCACCTGATAGGCTTATATCCACTAAGCATTCAGGTTTATACAGCTTAGAAATGGAAAATATGCATAAAAATGATGATATGGTCAATATACTCACTTGCCTAATAATTGTGCACACAGTGTATTTCTTTAACCAGTATAGTATATGTATTGTAGATTTTTGAAATGCCAATTTTTGATATGTTTTCAATTACAACATATGGTCTGTCTGGTTTACTGATTGACATGGTTTATTTAATAGTGATTAAAAGTGTTTGAAGTGGCTTATTGGCAGATTTAAATAATTTACACATAGCTTGTTCACAATATTTCACTAAGAACTAAAAAGAATTTGTTCCTAATAGTTTAGTGCTTAGGGTCTTCAGTGGTGGGTTTCACTTACCTTTGCTATCAGTTCGGGAACGGGAGCACGCGCGACGCTTCTGCACATACGCAGAACGTCCGTTATGATGTCCGGGTGGGTGGGCGGAGCCTCCCGCCGCCGCCGCTACCGGTTTGCCCGAACCGGTAGAAACCCACCACTGATGGTCTTGTATAGATTTGAATAAAAATAAATATTCTAATATTTAAATATTCTCTTCAAAAAACAATTACTACATGTGTGTGCATTTTTAGGATTAAGAATGACTGATAAATCCATTGGGGACAATTGTTTAAGCTCATATTTATGACATTTTTGTTATTAAACATGCTGAAGAAACATGACTTGAACCTCCTTTTTAATAAACATCCCCTTTCCCCCTGCAAAACATTTGACCATCTAGAAGAAAGAGCTTGGTTGAATGATTTAAATGACTTTTGAAATCTAAATTACTTTGTCTGTCTGAGACCCTGAACAAGGAAGATCACAGTGGTGTGCTTCATAAAGTTTGGTGTTAGGTAAATTTGGATAGAAATGATTTGGAAATTGGGATAAAGTGATAGGTCTGAATGTTAAAATGGGTGTTGGATAGAATAGCAGTTTGGAGATACAGTATGTGTCCTGTTTTTAAGCTTCATTGGATGAAAAAGAAACTAAATCAAATTGGGAAATAAACAAAGAGAAATATGTATTTTTTTATGTGTACTTTGATGAATTAGCTACTGCTTAGTTACAAGTGTTGGACTACCCAGACATAGTAAGCGAATGAAAGGCAAAGTGAGTCTGTAGAGAGCTAAATTATAGTACTCAAAATAAAGAAATCTATTTGTAAGTAGTATTGATCAAATTTAGCCCAACAAACAAAACATATCAGATCCTTCAAATGGTTAGATATATACGGGGGGAAAAGAAAAATATTCATATAATTTTATATGAATATAAATATATATATGTAATAATTATCATGATTTATTACATCCAAAAGAACAAATTAAGCAATATTCAGCCTTAGCTTAATTGATCCAGTAGAAGAGAGACTCATGGTTGAATTAGCATATCACCAATCATCAGTTGATGACTTTTGGGAAGGTATTTTTTCCATGCTAGTAATTGAGATTTGAA
Organism: Thermophis baileyi; assembly: GCA_003457575.1. Lineage (NCBI taxonomy): Eukaryota > Metazoa > Chordata > Lepidosauria > Squamata > Dipsadidae > Thermophis > Thermophis baileyi. The sequence continues at coordinate 1,095,189 of QLTV01004297.1, read as the reverse complement.
TTAACATGTTAAAGAACATGTTAATTCTAATTTAGGAGTCAATCAGCAAGTGATGCTGTTCAAATAATGGGTGTCCCCAGTTCAAATTTTATGTATGTAGCAGTTATGCTATAATATCCCAGTTACAAAAGTGAAATCAAAATTAAAAGAAAACAAGGTCCAAGGTGTTCAAATAATGAGTGTCTCCAGTTCAAATTTTATGTATGTAGCAGTTATGCTATAATATCCCAGTTACAAAAGTGAAATCAAAATTAAAAGAAAACAAGGTCCAAGGTGTTCAAATAATGAGTGTCTCCAGTTCAAATTTTATGTATGTAGCAGTTATGCTATAATATCCCAGTTACAAAAGTGAAATCAAAATTAAAAGAAAACAAGGTCCAAGGTGTTCAAATAATGAGTGTCTCCAGTTCAAATTTTATGTATGTAGCAGTTATGCTATAATATCCCAGTTACAAAAGTGAAATCAAAATTAAAAGAAAACAAGGTCCAAACATATGCTTAAGATTGTGTAAGTACCAGAATTATTAATACATTTCTGACTAGAAACAGCTGCAAACCAGGGAAATTTTTCTCTGTCCCCAAGATTATCTTTAGTAGATGACAAAAGAAAAATTATTTTATTATGGTCTGAGAAATAAACTTCATTCTACAAGATAGGTGACAGAATTTTTCCCAAGGCTTTAAAAAAATTAGGTCAGTGAAGCAGATAGTTCCTCAAGCACATTTGATTCATGTGGACAAAGGTATAAATTAAAAGTAAACTATAAGAAATATTTATAAGGAACTGCCAATGGCATATGCTTTATTCTCCACTGTAGTTGCGGGATAGTCCAGGAATGAGTTGTTACAGTCTGACCTGGCCAGAGACTGAGTCATAAATTTCTCAGCCACGCATCCTTGCCTCTCTCTCTGGCCCCCACTTTTCGACTCAGTCTGGCCCGAGAGAGACGCTTTTGGAGATGGCTGTCAGTCAGAAACTATCATTCTTGGACTATTCCTCGGATTCAGGCTCCCCTCTTCAGGATTATGGTCCTAGGTATTAGGCAAGTCCTGATCTGCGCTCCGGTAGCGTGTATCGCTTCCGCGATGGACTTTTTCGATCGTGCTGGCTAATTCAGCTTTGCTGGCAATGCCGCCGGCGTTTCAAGCTTCCATGAGGCAGCGGGGTTTTTTGGTTGCCCTTATAGCGCCTCAATAGGCGTTTGTATATTTGAACTCCACAGCGCCAAGCCTTGATTGAAGCCCTGGACTCGTTCCATGAAGGGCACGAAGGAGGCGTGGAACACTGGCTACCCCTGGTTAGCCCAGGAACGCCCAATATTGAGCACCCGCAGCGTCATGCCTGAGGGAAACCCCTGGACTCGTTCTCTAAGAGCGGGGCTATTTCGGCACTTATCTGCCCTTCTCTGGGACTGCCCAGGTTTGGAAGGAGGCGCGGAGGTGCTGGCTACCCCTGGTTTCACCCCAGGAACACCGCCCATAGGAGCAGCAGACTTTAAGACTACTCGCGTGTGTGCTGGCTACTCCGGTGAATTCCGGCACAGTCGCCACCACATTCCTTCCCCCCCACACCCCTGTCAGCTGGGGCTGTTTTTTGGAGGCACACTGCCCAAGCATTGCTGGGCACCACCCTCTCTACGAATGGAGCAGGATCGAGCTAAGAGCTCTCACACTGCGTGGCCTGATCATCAGAATTGATAAATCAAAATGGCTGATTGTCCTATTGTGGGGGAGGAGCAACTTCTTTCAGCTCCCAAGCCAAGCGCTGAAGCCTCGGTGTGCAGGAAGGCAACCTGCAAGTCTTCAAGGGGGAGCAAGGGCAAGCAAGCCTCTAAGGCTGAACTAAAGGACCAGAAAAGACGACAGAAGGCTCTGGAGAGGCATGTTTCCAGAGCTGAGAGGCAACAGGCAGAGCTAGAGAAACTGTCAAACTCTACCTCGTTAGAGCCATCAGTTTCCCGCCCTTTCCTGCTTGAGCAGTTAACCCATTCCACTCAGGCACCTCAGGCATGGTCACCAGAGGGCGCTGGTGAGCTATCCCCAACTCCAGCCTTGCTGGATAGCAGGGAAAAAGATAATGAGGATGATCCTTTTGCCTGCCCATCAGGGGAAGCTTGGCTTCAGCCTACTAAAGATAGTGCTTATGCCCCAGGGGCTACTTATCCAGCCTCAGCAGCTGGTTCACACCCTCCTGAAGCTCCTATGGCAGATTTGCCTGACAATATTAAACAACTGATTTCTCAGGTAATAGCTAGTGGCATTTCTGCTGGTTTACAACAGCAATGCTCTGCATCGTTGGTCTCAGAATCTCCCTCTCACTTGCAATGACAGGTATTGTTCTCTGCAAATTTGACTGAATTTCCACATCAGTCACCCAATCACTCCATAGGTAGTGATGATTCCTTCCTCGGAGAGGACGCACAGAGAGAACTGGACCTCTCAGACGATGAGGGGATCATTCCAGACACCCCCGCCTTCACGGGTCTGTTTCCGCCAGGTCTGTTTAAATCCTTGCTGCATAAAGCAAAGGCCATGGCTCGTTTAGGGGAGGATTCTCCTGCAATAGAGTCGATTGCACTCCCCCAGGATCATAGTCAGGGCCTCTTCTCAGAGCCCATAGCGGAATAACCATTTATTTCGGCTCCCAAACTCTTTCTGGACGTTGTCCAGAACCAATGGACTCACCCAGCGTCGCTCCCCACTCCTAGTGGGAACGACAAACGGTTCTATGGCATGGCACCAAATCTGTCCCAGGCATTACAATTGCCATCAATAGACACTCCTATTGTGGCCCTGTCTTCCCCTTCACCATACTTGGCTGGGGATATAGCTGACAGGCTCAGGGCAGAGGACAAGAAATCTGAGCTGACTTTAAGGAAGGCACACCAGGTCATGGCCCGGGCAGTTAAAGCCTCTACAGTGGCTTCCTTCTTAAACTGCACTTCCCTGCTTTGGCGCCGCCAAATGCAATCAAGGGTGGCACCTCAGGAAATCCGCTTGCATCAGGACCTTAATAAGCTTATTGCAACGACTCAATTCTCTGCTGATGCGACTCTTAATGCCGCCAGATATGCCTCCAGAGCCCTAGCCTCATCGGTAACTTCCAGGAGGTTATTGTGGCTCCGTCAGTGGCAGACTGATGTAAAATCAAAATGGAGATTGGCATCTGCCCCGTACACAGAGGGCATGCTGTTTGGTGAATCCCTAGACCCAATCCTGATTGAGAACAGGGAGAAAAGAAAAGTCCTGCCTTCGTCATCAAGGCGGGCGGACCATCGCCCCACCCCCTTTTACCGCAGGCCATCCTTTTGGCTTGAAGGTCCTCCCCACCAGAGGTTTTATGCTCACCGAGCTGACCGTCAGGCAGAGAAACCTGGGTTTCAAGACAGGCCACGGCAGTTTTTTCACAACAAACAGCCATTTCGAGGAGCGGGAAACTGCCAGTTTCGAAGGCAAAAGTGACTCGGTGACCAACCCCCCCCCCCATTGGGGGCCACTTGAGTCTCTTTGTAGACTAGTGGATGGAGACAACAATGGACAATTGGGTTTTGAACACAGTAAGATTAGGTCTCTCCTTGGAGTTCCTTTCCACCCCACCGAACCACTTCATACAATGCCCTGTCTCCCAAAACAACATCAAATGGGGCCTCATGGAGGAGGCGACCCAACACCTCTTGGAAATCCAGGCCATAGAGGCTGTTCCAGAGGACCAGTGGAAAGAAGGATTTTACTCGATCCTATTCATTGTACCAAAGGCTTCAGGGGGGTGGAGAGCGATCTTAGACCTAAAGAGCCTAAACTCCCACTTGGTCTACAGGAAGTTCAAAATGAGTTCCCTCTAGTCCATTCTGGAGGGAATTCGACCCAGAGACTTCCTGACTTTAATCGATTTAACGGAGGCGTACCTCCATATTCCAATTCTGCCAGCCCATCGCAGGTTCCTCAGGTTCTGTTATGCAAGGAAACATCTTCAATACAGAGCCCTGCCGTTCGGACTGGCATCGGCACCCAGGTACTTCATAAAAGTCCTGGCCGCCCTAGCAGCCCACCTGAGATCTATTCCAGTGAGACTGCAATGCTACCTGGACGATATTTTGGTTCAGGCCTCTTCCCATTCCAGGGCAAAGGAGGATCTAGAAATAACAATCCGGGCCCTGCAGGACCATGGCTTTTTGGTAAATTACAAAAAGAGCCACCTAGTCCCCTCCACTCTCATGTCTCACCTAGGTGCGATTATCGACACCAGGCTAGGGGAGGTTTTCCTCTCGCAAGAGAGGCGGGACAGCATAAGGACCTTAATAGTTCAGATCCAACAGAACCCCAAGGTCTCCATAGCCACCTTGTCCAAACTATTTGGCAAGATGGTATCTTGTATGGCAATAATGCGGGACAGCATAAGGACCCTAGTAGTTCAGATCCAACAGAATCCCAGGGTCTCCATAGCCACCTTGTCCAAACTATTGGGCAAGATGATATCTTGTTTGGCAATAGTGCCTTGGGCCTGATTACCCGCCAGGAACCTTCAGTGGTTCCTGCTTCCGTATCAGAGGGCAAACAGCTCCAATTCTCTGACCAGGGTCAAGGTTCCCTTACCTGTCATGAAATCCCTCCGCTGGTAGGCATCCTCAGCTCTCAACAAGGGATGTGTCTTCAGAGAGCCCACTCGAATCACGCGCACGTCAGACGCCAGCCTCTTCGGCTGGGATGCACACCTCCAATCCAGGGTAGCTCAAGGTCACTGGTCTCCAGAGAACCTCACCAACAACATCAACTGGTTGGAGTTGAGGGCAATTCATCTGGCCCTTCATCAATTTCAGGACTTGGTACAAGGGCAACATGTCCTTGTGCTGACCGACAATGTAGCAGCAAAAGCTCATATCAACCACCAGGGAGAAACCCACTCCAAGCCCCTCATGAAGGAATCCTTGAGGTTAGGGAATTGGGTGGAACAGAACATCCTCTCCATCAAGGCGGAGCACATTGCCGGGTCATCGAAAGTTCAGGCAGACTACCTGAGCAGGATTACAGTGGACCATGCCGAATGGCGTCTCCATCCGGAAATTTTCTGGGACATATGCGACAAGTTCAGGCATCCGGCCGTAGATCTGTGTGCTTCTCAGGCAAATGCTCAACTTCCCCATTTCTTCACGAGGTTTTCAACTCCAGGAGCGGAGGGGACCAATGCTCTCTGCAGCGTCTGGCCCCCCGGCCTCCTAAATGCCTTTCCACCTCTTCCCCTGATACCGGGGTAATCTGGAAAGTGATCTTGGAGAAAGCAGAGGTTCTCTTAGTCGCCCCTCACTGGCCCAGGCGTCCATGGTTCGTGGACCTGGTCAGTCTGTCAGTGTCACGACCCTGGAGGATTCCTCCGGAGAGGATCTCCCTCAGCCAGGGGGTCTTGGTCCACCCGGAGCCACAGTGGCTCCAACTGACCGCCTGGCACTTGAGGGGGATCTCCTGAGGAAGAACAGTTATTCCTGCAAGGTCATAAGGACGATCCAGGTGGCCAGGAGACCATTGACCATCAAGATCTATAATGCCACCTGGGCTAGTTTTGCCAGATGGTGTTCCAGAGGTCACCTGAATCCTGCTTCTGCTTCTGTTCCACAGGTACTGGACTTCCTACAGGAAGGACTGGACAAGGGTTTGTCACACAGTACCATTCGGCGACAGGTAGCGGTTCTATCCAAAGTTCTGATAGGTGGCGAACGGGAACCTCTCGCACGCCACCCTGTCATCCACAGGTTCATTCGAGGTGCAACTAATTTGCAACCACCGACAATTCATAGATATCCCACTTGGGATTTGCCCAAGGTGCTGCAGGCCCTTACAGCATCACCCTTCGAGCCTTTGCGGACAACGTGCCTCAGATATTTGACTCTTAAGGTGGCTTTCCTGGTAGCAGTTACCTCTGCAAGGCGCATATCCAAGATAGCGGCCCTATCCGTTAAGGCAGATCTGTGCATTTTTCATCCAGATAAGGTGATCCTTAGACTGGATCCCTCCTTCATCCCCAAGGTGAACTCCTGGTTCCACAGGGCCCAGAAGATCATATTACCTAACTTCTGTCCAAGGCCATCCCATGCCCTGGGGAGGAGGTGGCATACCTTGGATGTAAGGAGGGCTCTCCAGATCTACATTAAGAGAACGGCGCCCACCAGGAAGTCTGAGGCGCTATTTGTCTCCTTTCAGCCAACATCGTTGGGCACCAAGGTGTCTTCCTCGACCATAGGTCGTTGGATAAAGGTGTGTATCGCCAAGACTTACGAGGTGCAGGCTTTACCTTTACCTAGACGCATCACTGCACACTCAACGAGAAGCGCAGCCACAACTGCCGCATGGGCGACGCAAGCTTCCCTAGAGGAGATTTGCAGGGCAGCTACCTGGACTACTCCTTTGCCTTTTATCAGGCATTATAAGTTGGATGTTTTCGCTTCGGCCGAAGCATCCTTTGGCAGGAGGGTCTTACAACAGGTACATTTAGCCTTGGGAGCTCCAGACCCCATGGCTACCCGCCCTTAGGACAGCCAGGCTTTGGTATGTCCCATTCCTGGAATATCCCGCAACTACACTGGAGAAGGGGCGTTGGTCTTACCTGAATGCCTTTTCTCAGTGAGTTGCGGGATAGTCCAGTCCCACCCTGATGACCGTGGGCTCTGGAGTCAGGAGTAACCAATGTTTTTTGTTGAGGAGCCTCTCTTTCAGCTACGCCATCGTCGAAAACGGGGGGCTGGAGAGAGAGGCAAGGAGGCGTGGCTGCGAAATTTATGACTCAGTCTCTGGGCAGATCAGACTGTAACAACCCATTCCTGGACTATCCCACAACCCACTGAGAAAAGGTGTTCAGGTAAGACCAACGCCCCTTCTCAATTGAATTAAACCTTACAGTATTAGAACATTCCATTTTTAAGTATATTTTTATAACAAATTTAATTTTTAACTATAGGAAATCATGGTGAAACGTTATTATATACTGAGGTACAATCATCTAATTTGGCTGTAAAATTATAACCATGCTTCCTTATGACTTTCTGGGCATTAAAAGGAGAAAGCTGATCTTCAGGGGCCTAAATGGAGAGCCCATAAACTAATAGTAGTTTTGGACAAATGTGACCCAAGTATGCAATCATAGATTAGCTTGCAGTTATTCCAATCAACTTTTTTTGTGGGGGGTGATGGAGTGCCACAGTTTTAGCAATAGTTTAAAGAGCGTGTTTCACTGCTCTACATAAGTTAGCCTGATCTATGCTCAGAGAAAAGAGGTTGAAGTACATCATTTCAGGATTATGTTCTGATAGATTTTGAGGGTTGGAACTCCTGGAGAAGGTTACAAGCCCCAAATCAAAACTTTACTTTAAGTTGATGAAGTTTGAGCATTCCTGTAGAATATGGAGAAACAGATAAAAGCAGTGGTGATATTGCAACTACAATTCCCCTCTCCCTTAGCATCTATTATGCAATTGGCAGGCTGAAAGTGTTAACCATATTTTAAATTCCCCAAACATTTATAATTAGCAATGTACCTACCGTATTTTTCGGAGTATAAGACGCACCTTTTTACTCCCAAAAAGAGGGTGAAAAGTTGGGTGCGTCTTATACACTGAATGTAGCCCCACCCAGCCACCCCCACCCTTTGGCCTCTACCTCCCAGCAATTTACCTCCTTGCAGCAAAGAGCAAACAGCCTGTTCCAGTTTCAGCTTCAGCACAGCCTGATTAGCACAAGCAGGTGGTTGTGAG
>QLTV01004297.1:1062137-1081578 GCA_003457575.1 Thermophis baileyi | reverse complement strand
AGTATTGTAAGAGGTGGAAGTATGGGCGGGTTTCTCCTAAAGTCTACCACCATTTCTACGGTTTTGAGTGTATTCAGTTCGAGGTTGTTCCAGTCGCACCACAAGGGTAGTTGTTCAACCTCCTGTCTGTCTGCGGATTCATCATTGTCTCGAATGAGGCCGATCACTGTTGTGTCATCTGCGAACTTCAGTAGTTTAACAGATGGATCGTTAGAGATGCAGTCATTGGTATAGAAAGAGAAGGGAAGTGGAGAGAGCACACAGCCTTGGGGGGGCCCTGTGCTAATTGTACAGGTATCTGATGTGATTCTGCTTATCTTCACCTGCTGCTTCCTGTNTCATTGGTATAGAGAGAGACGTGGAGAGAGCACACATCCTTGTGGGCCCCCTGTGCTAATTGTACAGGTATCTGATGTGATTCTGCTTATCTTCACCTGCTGCTTCCTGTTTGTTAGTAAGCTTATGATCCACTTACAAGTGTGTTCATGTACCGCTAGCTGGTTCAGCTTAGTTAGAAGAGTGTCTGGAATGATGGTATTGAATGCTGAACTAAAGTCTACAAAGAGGACCCTTGCCTAGGTCTTTGGAGATTCAAGATGTTGTAGGATGTAGTGCAGAGCCATATTAACAGAATCATCTGTCGATCTATTTGCTCGGTATGCAAATTGCATGGGGTCTAACAGTGGATCCATGATGGTTTTCAAATGGGACATCACTAGCCTTTGAAAGGTTTTCATAACTACAGATGTTAGAGCAACTGGTCTGTAGTCATTCACTTCCTTGATGGAGGGCTTCTTCGGTACTGGGATGATAGTGGAGCTTTTGAAGCAAAAAGGAACATGGCATATCTCTAGTGATTTGTTGAAGATTTGGATGAAGATGGGGGCCAATTGGTCAGCACAGACTTTTAAGCAAGAAGGAGTTATCTTGTCTGGGCCTGGTGCTTTTCCTGTCTTCTGTCTGTGAAATAGATCTTGCACTTCCTTTTCTGTGATCACCAGGGGTTGTGAACCCAATGGGATGGGGTCAGTTGTAGGAGGTTTGGTTGTTCTTGGTGTGTCTGGGATGGAGGTTGTGGAGATAGGTGGCTGTAGTTTCCTTTCAAACCTGCAGTAAAACACGTTCAGGTCATCTGCCAGTTGCTGATTTCCTTCAGTTGGGAAGGAGATTTCCTGTAACCGGTGATATTTTTAAGAGTTTTCCACATATTTGCTGGTTCATTTGTTGAGAACTGATTCCTTAGCTTTTCACAGTAGCTTCTTTTTGCTGCTCTGATCTCCCTTGTTAATACATTTCTGGCCTGATTGTACAGCATTCTATCACCTTTTCTGTAGGCTTCCTCTTTGGAACGACGTAGCTGCTTAAGTGTAGCTGTGAACCAAGGTTTATTGTTGCTGTATATTCGCAAGTTCCTGGTCGGTACACATAGGTCTTCACAGAAGCTGACAGGATTGTTGTCATGTTGGAAAGTGAACCTTTGGCCCAGTCTGAGGTCCTGAGCTCTGTGGAACAGGTTTTCATTGAGGTTATCCCTGTACTTTGCTTCATTCAGCTTTCCCTCAACCCTGACCAGTCTCCTAATCCCTGCTGCTGAAAAACACCCCCACAGCATGGTGCTGCCACCACCATGCTTCACTGTTGGGATGATATTGGGCAGGTGATGAGTGGTGCCTGGTTTCCTCCAGATATATTGTTTATGATTGAGGCCAAACAGTTCAATCTTTGTTTCATCAGACCAGAGAATCTTGTTCCTCACAGTCTGAGTGTGTTTTTTTTGCAAACTCCAAGTGGGCTTTCATGTGTTTTGCACTGAGGAGAGGCTTCCCTCTAACCACTCTGCCATTAAGCCCAGATCGGTGGACGGCTGCAGTGATGGTTGTCCTTCTGGAACTCTGTCCCATCTCCACACAGGATCACAGGAGCTCAGTCAGAGTGACCATTGGGTTCTTGGTCACCTCTCTTACTATGGCCCTTCTCCCCCGATTGCTCAATTTGACCAGACAATCAGCTCTTGGAAGAGTCCTGGTTGTGCCAAACTTCTTCCATTTGAGAATTATGGAGGCCACTATGCTCTTAGGAACCTTCAGTGCTGCAGACATTTTATTGTAGCATTCCCCAGATCTGTTCCTTGCAATAATCATGTCTCTAGAGTTCTGCAGGCAGTTCCTTTGACCTCATGGCTTTTGCTCTGCTACAGTATGCATTGTCAGCTGTGAGGCCTTCTATAGAGAGGTGTGTGCCTTTCCAAAACAAGTCCAATCAATTTAATATACCACAGGTGGACACCAGTCAAGGTGTAGAAACATGTCAGCAATGATCAAGAGAAATGGGAGACACCAGAGCTAAATTTCAAGTGTTGTTGCAAAGGGTCTGAATACTTATGCCAAGGTGATATTTCAGGTTGTTGGTTTTTTTAAATAAATTTACAGACATTTCTAAAATTCTGTTTTCACTTTGTCATTATGGGGTACTGAGTGTAGATCAATGAGAAAAAATGAATTTCAACAACTTTAGAATCAGGCTGCAGCATAACAAAATTGACAAATTGAAGGGGGTCTGAATACTTTCTGAATGCACTGTAAGTTTGATGGATGGATATTTGCTTGTTATTTGTTTGCTTGTTTGGCATAGTTATAAAACTGCACACTTAGAAACCTGTGTCTTTGGGTAGCATAATAAAAAAACCCAGATAAAATAAATGGATAAACCCTTCTAGAGTTTCTCTCTGGAATCCCCAAGGCTGATGGGGAAAAAAATTTTTTTAAGAGTCTGGAAGGCTAACAGATGGGGCAAACCTCATCTCAGGGGGAATGATAGTCCAGAAGGCAGGGACCACAGCAGAAAAAGTATACCATCTAAGTCGGTAATGGGTTTCACTTACCTTTGCTACCGGTTTGGAGATGCGCATTCACAGATCATCCGTGATGATGTCCAGGCAGATGGGCGGAGCCTCCCACCGCTACCGGTTTGCCCGAACTGGGGTGAACCGGTAGCAACCCACCACTGATCTAAGTCCTGCCAATTGGAGCTCCTTTAGAGATAGGCTCCACATGATCCTCCTCCTGCCTGACCTGATGGGATGGCAGAATTGGGAAGAGGCAGTCCCTCAAATAACCTGGTCCTATGCCATGTAAGGCTTTAAAGGTCAAAACTAGCACCTTGAATTGCATCCAGAAGCAAACTGGCAAACAATGAAGGTTGTGGAACAGAGATGGAATGTGTGTTCTTCTAGAGGCACACATAACTTGTTCATGCAGCTGCATTCTGCACCAACTAAAGCTTCTGAATAACTTCAAGTGCAGCCTCATACAGAGCACATTAGAGTGATTTCTTCTAGAGCTGACCAGAGAATGAGTAACTATGAATAGAACCTCGTGGTAAAGGAAAGCACACAACTTGCACACACAAAGACACCCCTAACCACAAGTGCCACTCAGTCTTTGAGCAGGAGATGTGAATCTAGAAGGACTTCTAATTGTGCACTGGGTCTGTTTGGGGCAGTACCACTCTATGCAGGATCAAAGATGGTAAAATGCCATATCCAGATGACTTCAAACCCCAGAGCCATTGCCTGTGTTCAGTTGAAACCTGTTGTTCTCCACCCAGACCTCTACAGCTTTCAGGTTTAGGGACAGGACATCAACAGCATCACTTACTTTGCCTAAGACAGGGGTCTGCAACCTTAAACACTCAAAGAGCCATTTGGACCCATTTCCCACAGAAAAGAAAACACCGGGAGCCACAAAACCTGGGTGGGCATGGCCAACTCGACGTCACTCACTGCCACCCAGTCACATGACCCCCTAGCCATGCCTACCCAGCCAGTCATTAGGGCAGACAACTGGTTGTTAAAAAACACTGGGAGCCACAAAACACTTTTGACATATCTCTCTCTCTCCCCCCCCCTCTCTCTGTATCTCTCACTCTCTGTGTGTCTCTCTATGTCTCTCCCCCCCTCGCTCTATCTCTCTCTGTGTGTCTCTCTCTGTATGTCTCTCTCCCCCCCTCTCTGATTCTGATATGAGTTGTCAAGCAGGCCATGAAGCACTCTCACAGTGCCTTGCGCAGCACAGTGAACTTTAGCGCGCTTTACAATGGGGGAGATGGGGTCTCCTTCTCCTCCTGGAGACCATTACAACATGGAGCCACAATGCGACCCTGTCCTACTCTCCCCTAGCAACAGGATGCAACTTGCAGCTCCGAGCCCAAAGCGGCAGGAGGCAAGGGCTGCCTTGAGCCAAATGTGGCCCTAACGCAAATATAGGGCCGCTTCGCTCCTGCACTAAGGCTCCGGCCATCGCCTTGCCGTGTCCCCTCTCCCCCCACAGCAGCTCTTCGACCAAGCATGGCAGGCGCGAGCTCCATCCCCAAGCGGCAGGAGGCAAAGGCTGCCTTGAGCACAAATGTGGCACGAAGGCAAGTACAGGGCCACTTCGCTCCTGCACTAAGGCTCCAGCGACCCTCCTCCTCCTCCCCTCCTTCTCCTTCCATGACTCCCTTGCCGGCTGTAGGTGCGGCTGGGAGGGTGCGTACCAGTGGGAAGACCCTCCTCAAGTGAGCGGACAGGCTTGGCAAAAGCGCAGAAAAGGTGCACACAGGGCAGGCGGGCGCTCGCTTGAGGGTCTCCCCGCTTGTGCGCACCCTCCTGGCCCCACCACAGCTGGCCAGGGGATCACGAGAGGAGAAGGAGGGGAAGGAGGAGGAGGGTCGCCCGAAGGGAAGCCTCCACTGTGGCTTGCGCTCGTTCTTCAGCCAGCCCGGATTTCCAAAAAGTTGCCAAGAAGAAAGAAAAGGAGTAGCAAAGAGCCCCATGGAGAGCTTGCCGGGTTTCCGAGAGAGAAGAGACACAGAGACAGAGAGAGATACAGAGATACACCACACACGGCTTTAATTGAAAAGCGTCCTCTGGGTGGTGAAAGTTTCCCGTGCAAGTTTTAAAGCTGCAGCTGGGCGCTGCGGGCCCGTCCCCCTTTCTGTCATCCCCTCCTCCCGGATCCCATTCCCACCCCACCAGCCCTCATGATAGCGAGGCCGGCATCAGTCGCGGCTGGGTTGGGCCAATGTCCTGGGGCGGAGAGCAGGTTGCGCATCTCCCCAAGTGACCGTTCCCCTTTCTGTCATCCCCTCCTCCCAGATCCCATTCCCACCCCACCAGCCCTCATGATAGCGAGGCCGGCATCAGTCGCGGCTGGGTTGGGCCAATGTCCTGGGGCGGAGAGCAGGTTGCGCATCTCCCCAAGTGACCGAGGCACGCCCAGCACCAACAAGGGCTGGAAGAAGCTCCAGCAAGAATGAGGCACCGGAGAATCAACCCCAGTCGCTTCTCCATCCCCCGCCGTTGCCCTTACCTTCTTAGGTTAGGCAAGGAGTGACTGGGAGGGAAGGGCGAGGGGCGGGGCCAGTCAGTGATGGGGTCACCCGACAGGGAGCCACAGCAGAGGGCCCAAAGAGCTGCATGCGGCTCCGGAGCCGCAGGTTGCAGACCCCTGGCCTAGGGTGAAGATATATAATTGAATATCATCAATGTATTGATGATGTCTCACCCTATGGTGATGGATGATCTCACCCAATGGGTTCATGTAGATGTTAATTAGGAATTTGGAGAGTACCAAACCCTGTGGAACTCCACAAAGTAGAAGCTGGGGATAGGTCAATAAAATGCCAAATGATCCAACTTTCAGCTCTCATCAGAGAGGATATTCAGTTCATACTGGTTGAGGGGGGAGGAGAGCACACCATTCAAAACTTTATTACCAAGCCAACAACTAGTTGACATCTGGACATCAGATTTAATTGGCTCTAAAATGGTCACCACATTATCTCTTCATGAATCTGATCATCTAGACAAAAATGACCTCAAAAGAGACAAATCCTATGATAGGTCTAAGGTACCAGCCTTCTTTTGCTGCTACTCTCTTTCAGATCCACCAGACACCACTCTTTAGACATCACATTGTGTCTGGGGAGTTCTTCAAGTCCCAGGCTAAATTTCGAAACCACAAAGCACACCAGACCATAATAGTTAAGGGCCAGGAAATCCTGTGCCTCTTGCTGTCTCCTGTTTTGTCCATAGCACCTCTGCAATCACAAATGGCCACTGCAAGCACAAATGCTGACACAAATTCACCAAGCAATCCTGAAATACAGAGCACACCTCTCATTACCTTTATATCTGAACTTCCAATAATAGTTTCTGACATTACTGCGATATTTGCCAAACCAAAAACCATCTCTATACTGGCCCACCAAGCCTCCTCATCTACCAGAATGGTTCAAAAAAAAATCTCCACTTTCGTGGTAAATGACATGTGCCTCTGCTCCCCATAGCACACAGTTAGGATGTGTGGTCCTGTTGATTTAGCCTGGGAACCAATCTGTGTACACCAATTGAAAAATGGGTCAAAAAGGGGCAAGTGAATGCAGAAACTCACCCATTAGTTGCATAGTCTAATCTCTCATCTTTATTTCTCTCAAACCCTTTGCTACACGCAAAATACTTTTAAAAACATCCTCTAACACAAAGAGACAGTGCAACACACATCCTTCACTCTTGTTGCCATCTTTTTGCAAACTAATACCCTTTGCAAAACAACCATTTGACAATTGTTTATATAGATCAAGTCTATCTTCTACCTCCTGGGATTTGTCTGACCAAGAAAAGGAACAGCTATAATTACATGCTGTGTATTAAAATTACTGTGTACTTTAGCTATATACTCTCCATCTGGAATGGTATACTGCTTCTAATCAGAGTTTGGCAACACCTGGATCTTGATAGTTATCTTTCTTCATTATAGTATTTCAGTGGTTCCCCAGTTTCTTAATCCAATGTACATATTTTACATGTGCAGATTAATTTTGAAGATTAGTAGTCTCCACATTTTGGTGTCAATTATCTCATTTTGAATTATAAAATAAATAAATTATAGGCATGTGGCTGTGACCAATGACAAAACCCATTTAACAAAATATACCTGCTAGGATTAACAAGTACAAGATGGGCTATCTAACTTGGTATTGGAGCTTAATAATAGTTGTAAAAATGGTTCTGAAATAATAGTATATTGCAAACTGAAAATGAGTCAGCATTTTTATATGGTTGCAAAGAAGTAAAATGCTTTTTTACATTGAATCCCAGAAGTGTAGTTTCCACTTTATAATACATTATTCTGTATTGATCTGATCTCATCTTGAGTACTGCATCCAGTTCTGGATATGATACTTAGGAAGGATTCAGACACATTGGAATGCATTCAGATGAGAGCAATAAAGGAAGATTAGGGAATTAGAAATTAAGTCTCTATTGTTTTTATTAAGACAGATTGAAGGAGTGGGGAATAAGAACACTCTTCAAATACCTGAAAGTATATCACACAGAAAGTGGTCAAGATGTACTCTCTAGAATGCCTGACACAAAATAATGGATGTAGGTTATTTTATAAGTAGGCAGTGAATGTTAGAAAAAAGAGTGACAGTAATTTGACAATAGAACAAATTATGTCCTAAACCAGCCTCCCTCTAACTGATGAAATCAAGGAGGTGATCTTACAGAAGAGCTCAAATACAGCAACAAGTAGGATGATGTCAAGCTCCAAGAAAATCAAGATATCCAGAAAGTTCAAATGGATATAAAGAATTATTGCAAGCTTAAGCTCTCTACAAGAATGTGAAGTACTAATGATCAAGGGAAATTAGCAGAAGATAAGTGTAGTAGAAGGAATTCAAGATGGGCTGGACTTAGATGTCTTGTGGGCACGAAGGGACTCATGATTGATGATGCGTTTGATCCCTCCCTCGGCCTGGTCATTTTTTACAGATGGATTCCTGCTGAGATCTGTAAAGCACTAGACCCAAATTCCTTGCAAGCATTCCAAGACATCTTGGAAGATACTTTGCCCATGGAAGAGATACCTGATGACTTTTGTGATTCGCTCATTGTGGCTTTCTAAAATAAGGGAAATAAATCAGATCTCACTCTTGCCCATCGCATGGAAAATCTTTGCCTGCCTTGTCATAAACAAACTTGTCACTGTCTCAAAAAGAAACCTCCCAGAGGTGCTGGTTGACTTTTGGCCAAAATAACATATAGAAGACATATTTGTTGTAAGGCAAGTCCAGGTGAGGTGCGTTGAGCAGAACAAGCCCCTTTACTCTGTCTTCATTGACCCAATGAAGGCATTTGACACTGTAACCATGGAGACTCTCTGGATCATTCTGAGATGTTATGGATGTCTGAGGAAATTCCTGAAGTTGATTCAACCACTACATAATGGAGTGGCAGGACAGGTTTTTTTACAATGGTGTTACATCAACTGTGTTTGCCATTTCCAAAGGGGGTAAAACAGGGTTGTCTGCTAGCCACAGTTCTATTCAATCTGTTCTTCATCTGCATGTTGTTACATCTTGTCAGGGTCTAAAGGAGGAAGTCTATGTCAGATATCAAATGGACAGCTCTTTTTAACCTTCACTGCTTGAATGTGCAGATAAAGTAACTCCACACAATCATTCAAAAACTGTTTGCTTATGAATTGTGCTCCTGACTCACAAAGACAGCAGTTACAGTTCATGGCTAACAAATTCTCCATTGTGTCGGGGAAGATAATCCAGGAATGGGTGGTAACTCTGCTTCTCTGCCTGGAGACCGAGTCATCTTTTTGGTCACACTTCCTTTGCCTGGTTCCTCCCCAGTTCGACTCGGTCTTCGGCCAGAGGAGACACAGAGAATTAGACTTAGACCACCATTCTTCCTGGATTTTCTTCTAATACCGTAAGACAAGTCCGATTTGATAGGCTTTAACAGTGCGACGGAAATATTGCGGAAAAAATGCGATCTGGGAGGCTTACCGGTCCTCTGGTAAGCAGCCCCACCAGCTGAGTCATCAGCCGAGGTCCCTGCCAGTCCCGCACTGAGCGGAGGGGGAAGTTCCCTCAGCAGGGATCCCGGCATCAATCTGCATTGCAGACAAGGGACTCAGTCACTGTCTGGTTTCATGCAGGCAAACTGATAGCGGTGAGCGAACCGGTGCTTCAAAAGCCACGGCAGGAGCACTCATTGCGAGCCAGGCTGCCTTTTCCAAAAGGAATGAGAAAAAGGGAGACTGCGGCTGGGGCTAATTAGCCATCAGCACCACGGCAGCAGCTGCTTATTTTAAGCCAGTCTGCCCAGCAACAGCAAAGGAAAGAGTTTTGGCATGCTTCGCGTGATTTGAACAAGGGTGGCAGTTGCTCATTGCGAGCCAGTCTGCCTAGAAACAGCTGTTGCAAGCTATTTGCTCTCTTAGCGCTGTTTAACAGGGAGACAGTTGCTCATTGCGAGCCAATTCTGCCCAGTAACAATCAGTTATGGCTGCAGAAGCTCCCACCAGCCATCAATTGCAAGGGGTCACTGGAGAAAGTAGAGAATTTCCCACACCAACAGCCGTAGCCACTAATCAGCATTCATCCAACCAAAAGAAAGCTGTAAAAGCCTCATCGAGTGGCAGGGGCTCAAAAGCAGCTGAAAAGGACGCTAAAAGGCATCAAAAGGCCATTGAGAGAGAAATGGCAAAGGTAGAAAGGGCTGAAAAATTACAAGGGCAGAGCAGCTCTCCTCAGACAGGAGCTGTCAGTCCCCACCCCATTGAAAGTCAGCATGGACTGTTTCAACCAGCTTATTATTGCGCCTGGTCACCAGAGGGCACTGGGGAACAAGGCTCTCAAACATAAACTGACAACTTTGACAGATCTGGGCTTTTACCTACTGTAGCTCCCAGTCTGCCTATTACTGATTCAGGTGGTCAGTTCCCGGCTGGGAGACCTAGACCAACACTTGAAGCAACCTTCATGCCCACGGTAGCGGGGCTTCGCCAAAGTGAGGAGCGAGAGCCAGAACTATCTGACCAACTAAAATTAATAATTTCTCAGGCAATTGCTCAGGGTATAGCCACAGGCTTACAGCAGAGGGCAAACCCCACCTTGCTGCCTCACAGCTATCCACAGTATCAGGTACCTTCATTGGCACCTATGACACAGGACACTTGGATGGAATCTCAGAGTATTCCTCCACATGCCCCCTCCAGCCAGAGTGGGAATTCCTCTGGAGGGGAGGACCAGATTTTAAATCTATCTGATGATGAGGGCATTGACACTGAACCATCACCATTCACAAGACTGTTTCGGCTGGACCTATTTAAGTCCTTGCTACACAAGGCCAAGACAACAGCCAACCTGGGACCTGAACCCAGTCCTCCAGAGTCATATCTGGAAACATTGGACTCCAGTCATAGGCTTTTTTCAGTACCAACAGTCCAGAATGAGGTTATTCTATCACCCAAACTTTTTCTGGACATAATCCAGAGGCAGTGGGCCAACCCTGGGGTGGGTTCACCCCCCACTGGCACTGAGCAGAAGTTATATAACGTGGCTGCGGACCTTTCCGAAATCCTGCAAACACCAGCGGTGGACATCCCGGTTGCAGCCTTAACTTCTGCTTCACCCCTGTCCACAGATGCAATGGACAATCTTAAGCCTGAGGACAAGAAGGCGGAATTAGCCTTGCGCAGGGTGCACCAGGCGGCTACCTGGGCTGTCCAGGCCTTGACTGCTGCTTTTTTTAATCAGACCTCCTTGCTCTGGCTACGCCAGATGCAAGAGACGATCCCTCCTGATGATGTACGTTCACATCAGGATATTAACAAATTGGTGGCTGCCGGTGAGTTTTTGGCTGATACCACCCTAAACGTGGCAAAATTTGTGGCCAGATCCATCGCTTCCTCTGTGACGACCCGTCGTCTGCTATGTCTCCGCCATTGGCAGGCGGACGTTAAGAACAAGTGGAAGTTGGCCTGCACCCCCTTTAAGGGTTCTAACCTCTTTGGGGAAGCGCTGGAACCTGTCCTAGTTGACAACAAAGGCAGAGGTAAGACCATGCCTGCCTTGTACAGACGAAACGATCGTTGTTTCTCACCTTATCCTCGGAGGCAGTCCTTTTGGCCCCCAGAGGTAGGGTTTGATTTCAGCCAACCTCAGAGGTCCTTTCTGGCCAGACAGGACAGACAAATGGACAGGTCTGGTTGTCGGAATCGCCAACAACAAGGTAAGCGGCCGTTTCGGGGCTCAGGGAGTTGGCCCTTTCGTCGATCCCATTAACTGCAGGTCTGGTGCCCCCATTGGAGGCCGGCTACACCTCTTTGCCCAACAATGGGAGGCTATAACAACAGACGCTTGGGCCCTCAATACAGTGAGGTTTGGCCTTACTCTAGAATTCCTCTCCACACCCCCGAGTTTCTTTATTAGATGTCCAGTGTCGAAAGACAAGACAAAAAGAGGCCTGATGGAGTCAGCTATCCAATACCTGCTGGATATCCAGGCCATCCAACCAGTCCCTCAGGACCAACAGGGACAGGGATTTTATTCCATCCTATTCATGGTCCCAAAGAACTCAGGGGGCTGGAGAGCAATTCTCGATCTCAAGAGGCTGAACAAACATCTCGCATATAAGCGCTTCAAGATGCAGTCCCTCCAGATAATTCTGGAGAGTATCTGGAAGGGCGACTTCCTCATGTCAATTGATTTGACTGAGGCTTACCTACACGTGCCCATCTTACCAGATCACAGGCGTTTCCTTCAATTTTTTTATGCTGGCCGACACTTTCAATACAGGGCCATGCCATTCGGCCTCTCATTGGCACCCCGGACATTCACGAAGTTGTTAGCAGCCTTAGCTGCTTACCTTCAAGCAATCCCAATAAGACTCCAGTGCTACCTGGATGACATTTTAATCCAGTCATCCTCTGGCCCTCAGGCAAGAGAGGATCTACAAACAACAATACAGGTGCTCCAAGAACATGGCTTCTCAATAAACATCGAGAAGAGCCATTTTTCACCCACAACCAGATTGCTCTGGTTGGCAATCCGCATCCAGGTCGAGAAGGTAGTTCCCCTGGTTCTACTGTCACAGCTTCTGGGAAAGATGGTATCATGCATAGCTGTTGTACCATGGGCACGTCTTCATGCCAGGACGCTACAATGGTTCCTCCTGCCTTACTAATGGTCTGACAGGAGCAACTTGCCAACCAGGGTTCGGGTCCCTCAACAGGTGCTGCAGTCAGTCAGATGGTGGATGTCCCAGGCCATCGCCAAGGGATGTTGTTTAAAAATAACCAACCGGCTCACCATTACAACAGATGCCAGCCTCTTTGGCTGGGAGGCCCATCTCCAGTCATTAATAGCTTAAGGCCAGTGGACTCAAACAGACTTGAGCCACAATATCAACTGGCTGGAGCTGAGGGCCATGCACCTAGCACTAAAGGAGTTCCAGGACTCTGTTTCCGGATAACACATCTTAATTCTGATGGACAACGTATGTGCCAAGGCCCATATAAACCGCCAAGGGGGTACGCATTCCAGGTCCCTCATGCAGGAAGCGGAATCACTGGGCCTCTGGGCGGAGAGACACCTTCTGTCTCTCAGGGCAGAACATATCTCGGGTGAGCAACGTACAGGCGGACTGGTTCAGCCGGACCACAGTGGACCAGTCAGAGTGGCACCTACATCCGGCCCTGTTCCAGGAACTGATGAATTGCTTCGGTTCTCCAGTCCTGGACCTGTTTGCCACCCCAGACAACAGTCAGCTGCCCAGGTTTTTCTCCAGGTATGTGACACCAGGGGCAGAGGGAAATGACGCACTCTGCAGTCCATGGCCCCAAGGACTCCTATACGCCTTCCCTCCCATTCCCCTGATCCCAGGGGTTATCAGGAAGGTGCTGGAGGAGAGGGCCAAAATAGTTCTGCTGGCCCCCTATTGGCCCAGGAAACCATGGTTTGCTGACCTGGTTAACCTGTCAGTGGCAAGACCCTGGAGGATCCCTCTGGACAGAATCTCCCTCAGCCAAGGGGCCCTGGTCCATCCAGAACCACAGTGGCTCAAGCTGACCACCTGGCGCTTGAGCGGAGAGCCCTGAGGTGAGACAATTTCTTCTCCAGGGTAATCAGGACCATCCAGGCCTCTAGGAGGCCTTCCACAGACAGGATATACAATGCTACCTGGACAGCTTTTTGTAGCTGGTGCTCCAGCATAGACATTGACCCTCACGCGATGTCAGTTGCTCAGGTTCTGGAGTTTCTCCAGGACAGACTAAACAAAGGACTGACACCTAACACCATCCATAGGCAGGTGGCTGCCCTGTCTTCGGTATTGTCATATGGGGCTTTGGAATCGCTTTCCCAGCACCCCACCGTGCGCAGGTTCCTCAAGGGCGCAACAAACTTAAAGCCTCCAGTGGTACACAGGTACCCAACCTGGGACCTGTCGAAGGTTTTTAATGCTCTCACTTGGGGCCCCTTCGAGCCACTGAGGACTACAAGCTTGCGTTTTCTCACCTGCAAGGTGGCCTTCCTGGTGGCCATCACATCGGCCAGAAGGATCTCAGAACTGGCAGCCCTCTCGGTGAGGGAGGACCTATGCGTTTTCCACCCCGACAGGGTGGTGTTGTGGTTGGACCCCTCCTTTATTCCCAAGGTGAATTCCTGGTTCCATAGGGCCCAGGAATTGATACTGCCAAACTTCTGCCTGGGCCCTACTCATGCCCTGGAGAAGAAGTGGCACACCTTGGACGTCAGGAGGGCTCTCTGTATTTACATAAAGAGGACCTCCTCCTTCCGGAGGACGGAGTCCCTGTTTATTTCTTTCCAGCCATCCTCCATGGGCACCAAGGTCAGCCCATCGACTGTGGGACGGTGGATTTGGGCATGGATCGCCAAGGCCTACGAACTTAGGCCCTTCCAATGGCTCAGTGTATCACAGCCCATTCCACCAGAAGTGCGGCCACGTCAGCGGCGTGGGCCACACAGGCCTCTATAGAGGAGGTCTGTCGAGCAGCGACTTGCTCCTCTCCATCCCCGTTCATCCGACATTACAAGCTGGACACCTTCGCTTCGGCTGAAGCAGCCTTTGGCAGGCAAGTACTCCAGAGGGTCCACACTGAACAGGGGACTTAGGACCAGACTGCTCCCCATCCATATGACTGACTGGCTTTGGTAAGTCCCATTCCTTGATTATCTTCCCCAACACAATGGAGAAGGGGCGTTGGTCTTACCTGATACGCTCCTTCTCATGGTTCGGGGAAGATAATCCAGCCCTACCCTAGTGACCATCTGGTGCATAGTCCGGGAGAGGTTAATATTTTCAAGAGCCTTATCATCGCTACGCCTTCGTCGAACTGGGGAGGAACCAGGCAAAGGAGGCGTGACCAAAAAGATGACTCGGTCTCCAGGCAGAGAAGCAGAGTTACCACCCATTTCTGGATTATCTTCACCGAACCATGAGAAGGAGCGTATCAGGTAGGACCAATGCCCCTTCTCAGAAGCTGCTATGCTTTTCATCCTAATTATCAGCCTGAACAAGACTTCAGTACTTCACCAGCCCATACCAAACCCATAGAAACAAAAATCACTGTTAACAAGAACTAGCTGACAAAAACCAGCTTCAAATACACGGGAACCATCATCTTGAGTGATGAGTCTTTCAACAAAGTAATTGATTCCAAAATCAGCAAGGCCAGCCAGGCACTATGGTTGTTATGTCCTAGAATGCTCAGTCAACACAACATCTCCACAAAGCTAAAAGCTACAGAGCTATGGTTTCCCTTCCCTCCTATATGGATGTGAGTTTTGGACTCTGTATTAAACAAGTGGAGAAATTTGAGATGTGCGTTCTCCATTCTCTTTGGCATTTATTGGCAAGAATGTGTATCCAACCTGGGGGTCTTGGATCATGCAGAGTTCACCAGCATTGGTCCCTAAACATCTAAGCCTTGATGAGATTGGTGGGACACATCGTCAGAATGGATGACTGCTGCATATTTTGCCAGTTGCTGTGTAATGTACTGGAGTCTAGGTAGAGAACTCAACTGCTCAAGGGCTACAAAGACAGTATGAAAGAAAGCTTACATCACTGTGACATCCAGTCAAAGAAGCAGCAGCTGCTGACAGAACCTGCTGTCGAACTCTGTGCTATGAAGCCTCCACCAGCTTTGAAGATAGGCACAACCAAACACTGATAGAAAATTGTGAGCATTGTCAGGAACTGCAAAGCTACCTCTGTGTCCACAGAAAACTACATACCACAGTGCCATTTTCAGATCCAAAGGACTACCTTATATAATATGGTCAAAATTTGAAAAGATCCTTAAAACCAATACAAAAATGCAAAAGGAAAAGAAGCCAATTAATGAATGTGTATTGAAGAATATTAGGATTTTTCAGAGAAATTAGAGGATTAAAACTGTGATAATAATGATTATATACATACACAATGAAGTCATGCATAAATGGGACAGATGCTTTACGTATATTTTTCCATGTTGCTTTCTCTTTTATGTCCTAGTTTATGTCCTAGTTATTAAACTACATTCTTTATGCTTGTACTTTAAACACACTTCTTGTGAATAGGTAAAATATTTACTCTTAAGTAATGTCTCTCTTGTTCATTTATTTTATACATTAGTATAGCATATTTTATTTATTTTGCTTTTTATTCCAGTACAGAAAACTGATGTAAAAACTCAATCCCAAAATACATTAGTAGTAGAACAAATATATTTTAACATTATATCTTAAATTTGTAACTTTACAAGTGACATTCTTCAATAAACAAATGTATTAAATATGCAATAATATGTATTTTTAATCTAAAATAAGGATAGCAAAATATAGCAGTTGTAACAACTATTCTGCACAGTAAACTGGATGAGTTTACTCAAATCTTTTCTGCATCTGTCTTTGTGCATTGGATCATGATAAAGTGAAATGTATTCACTTTGAATGTGATGTTATTCCTGTGTTTGGTACACATTTTATTATATGAGATTTTCTTTGGCTAAACTCTGGTGTTCAATATGGGATCACAATAACTGTAACTTGCTTCTGGATTTTGTTTATTGTTCTCTCAAATATGCTCAAGAATTAGCATGAACAATTTTGAATAAACTATTTCTTGGTATTGTCCTGCATGATTCATAATTTGGGAATAAAGCATAGTGTTGGAGGCCCCAGGAAATGATGATAAATACTATCCAGTTTTGGTCACCACATTGCAAAAAAGATGTTGAGACTTTGGAAAAAGTGTAAAGAAGAGCAACTAATGTGATTAAAGGCCTGGAGAGAAAAACATATGAAGAACGATTGCAGGAATTGGGTATGGCTAGTCTAGAAAAAAGAAGGATTAGAGGTGACATGATAGCAGTATTCCAGTATTTGAGGGGCTGCCACAAAGATGAGGAGGTCAACTTATTTTCCAAACCACAAGGCAAGACAGGAAACAATGGATGGAAACTAATCAAGGAGAGAAGCAACCTGGAATTAAGGAGACACTTTCTAACAGAACAATTAACCAGTGGAACAGCTTGCCTTCAGATTTTGTAGGTTCGTGATGGCGAACCTATGGCACACGTGCCAGAGGTGGCATGCAGAGCCCTCTCTGTGGGCACGCGCACCATCGCCAGCTGCTCTTCTGGTTTCCAGCGCGCACATGCGTGCCGGCCAGCTGGTCTTTGTGGGTGCCGGAGCGCAGGAAAACAGCCTGAAAACAGCCCGAAAACCGACCAAAAAACAGGCCGTTTTCCGGGCCGTTTTCCTGGCTGTTTTTGGCCCAAAAAAACCGGCCTGAAAACGGCCAAAAAAACAGCCAAAAAACAGGCATACGCGCACCAGCCAGCTGGTCTTCGTGTTTCTGTCGCTCAGGTGCGCGCACATGCATGCGTATGCGCATGTTCCGGTTTGGGCACTCGGTGCTGAAAAAGTTTGCCATCACTGTTGTAGGTGCTTCATCACTGGAGGTCTTTAAAAAGAAACTGGACAGCCACTTGTCTGAAACGGTACAGAGTTTCCTGCTTGATCAAGGGGTTGGATTAGAAGACCTTCCAGCTCTATTCTGATTGATTGATTGATTGATTGATTGATTGATAATAAACATGTCAGTTAATGCTTAAACATCAGTCTTGAATATTCAAAATATATTTTCCTATGAAGCTTCTTCCTGCTTTTGCTAATAATCAAATTAGTAAATGTAGTTGATCTTTGACAGTTTCATTTTCTAAAGGTAGGTTGCTAGATATAACTGACATGGGAACACACCATTATGCTAAAAAAATAAACTAAGCATTTTTAGCACATAGCATATTTGGAGAAACAGACTTCCAGTCTGAATGTATATGCTATTGCTTGAAAGTCAAAAATTAAATTGTAAAGCCATGACTGACAGCTTATATAGGTGAATATTATATTTGTGAATTCGCAAGAAGAATTATAAACATATACACTTTAAATTTGTATGCTAGTTTTATACATTATACTAGGCCATAAAATATTTTGTCTTAGCATATAAGCACAGTGATTGTTGTTTGTAAAGAGTGTTTTATAGCTTGGTGAAATATGTCAGCTTACCTCTTAATGTACATTTTCAAGTTATGATAGCATTACCCCCTAGACATATAGTAAAATATCTGTTTTGAATTTAAGTTATGCTAATCTTATATGTCAGGTGTCATTTGATTGCAGTAGAAATTTTGAATGAATGAATGAATGAATGAATGAATGAATGAATGAATGAATGAATGAATGAATGAATGAATGAATGAATGAATATTCCATTCATTCTGTTCTCAAACAATAGTATCACTTTTGTCAATTTAGAACTAACAAATCAAACTTTACAACAGCTAAACATTGCTGATGATGTGGATGTATTTAGTGAATGTGCAGAGAATTCTAGATTTTAATCTTTAAACAGCCAACAGTAAACTATATAGTGTGATTCTTGTTTAAACGTTTGATTGTTTACTGATTCATCCTAATAGCCTTCACACAGTTTACTTTCCATTATGGACTATTTAGTGTTGAGACACTTATCTTTTTCCCTCCATGCATTTTTATTCTGTTATGTATGTGCAACATAGTGATAAGTACTCTTTGATTTGTAGATAATTGCAGCAACTGTTTACATTATTTATGAGTGTCTTAGAATCCATTTACAATCCTGACTCAGATAAAACTGATTGCAACAACTGATAAGACCACAACAATAAAGTAATTAACTGGCTCAGTTAAAAGCTGCCTGGTCTGGGGCATTAACTCTGTTTGCATTTCGTGAACCATGCATTCAGTTTTCTGTCCTTTTTGAATCTGCTCACTTCAATAATAATATTAGGTATACATATATTTACATTTGCCACAGAAAGGCATATAAGAGCAACATTAGATTACTTGTGGGAAATAATTTTTTGAAAAAGCGATTAGTATTATTTTTACTGTTTTATTCTCTATTTTTCTTTTAAAATTATGTGAAGTAACTTTCAAACATTAAAAAAAAACTATGAAATATAATGGTAGTGGGGTGGTTAAGGGAATTTTTGTTGCCCCTGGATTTGCAGTAGCTTATGGTGGACACTGATTATATTCCTTTTTTTACAATCTTTTATCAATCAGCTTGAGGAACAGGACGGCTGCATGTTCTCAGTCCTTCTAGATTTGCAGTGATACAGTATATATAAATACTTTGTAGGGATTGAAGAATGGAAGCAGTAATGATGTGAAATGAAGAAAATTAAAAGGTTCATCATAATGGCAGAATTAAAATGGACATATTAACTATAGCCATGTGGATTTTAGCAACAAAATTTTAAATATTACTGTACTGGAAAAATGTCTATAGTTAATATGATCTTAATTTAATTACTCTTGTTTCTAAGAAAATAAAAAGATTTTTATGTTTTGTTTTTCTTCCCTTATTAGGACAGAATTTTACCCTAAGACAGTTAGGAGTTTGTGAACCAGCGACTCGAAGAGGACTGGCATTTTGTGCTGAAATGGGGCTTCCCCACAGAGGTTACTCTATCAGTGCAGGGTCAGATGCTGACACTGAAAATGAAGGAGTGATGTCTCCAGAGCATGCCATGAGACTATGGGGCAGGGGGGTCAAATCAGGCCGCAGCTCCTGCCTCTCAAGTCGTTCCAACTCAGCTCTTACTTTAACTGATACAGAGCATGAAAACAAGTCCGACAGTGAGAATGGTAAGTTTGTCTTTATGTCTAAAGTTAAAAATCTATTCTAAAACTTATGTATGAAATACAATTTGTTATTTTTATTATAATTTAAACAAACATTTAAACGAAACATATGGAAATAGAATTCCTTTGTAAATTTTACTCAATTAATTGTTAAAATAACAAGATTATTCTGGATTATTTTATTTATTTATTTATTTATTTATTTATTTATTTATTTATTTATTTATTTATTTATTTATTTGTCAAACATGTACAAGATAGCAGGTATAGGTATAAACATAAACATAATCAAAGTGAATACAGATAGATGAAGACAATAGGACAGTAGGACAGGGACGGTAGGCACGCTGGTGCGCTTATGCACGCCCCTTACAGACCTCTTAGGAATGGGGTGAGG
>QLTV01004297.1:1030185-1059847 GCA_003457575.1 Thermophis baileyi | reverse complement strand
CAATGCTTCTTGCATTCATTAGCTTGCATTTAAGATCAGCAGTGGTAGATATTGAGGAAGTAAGGGGCGTGCATGACTAGGTTTGGATGATGAGAGGTTGGGTTTGGTTGATGGTAGGTTGGATGTTGGGTTGGGTGATGAGGGGTTGAATGTTGGTTGGTGGATTGCGGGACTTAGGTTTGATGCAGTCAGCACGGTCGTCAATGTATAGGTCAGTATGTCCTTGGTCCTGAAGTCTTTTGAGTTCAGCACGGAGTTCGCGGGAGCGGATTCGTTGTAGTATGGATAGGTCAGGCCGTGAGCGAAGTTTTTTGGGGTTGGAGTCATTTCTGTTAATAGAGTTTATAGTGTAAATGAATTTT
Source organism: Thermophis baileyi (assembly GCA_003457575.1). Classification (NCBI taxonomy): domain Eukaryota; kingdom Metazoa; phylum Chordata; class Lepidosauria; order Squamata; family Dipsadidae; genus Thermophis; species Thermophis baileyi. The sequence continues at coordinate 1,059,485 of QLTV01004297.1, read as the reverse complement.
CGTTTGCTGATTTCGTCCTTGCAAATGACTCTACAGAATCGTGGGGCCACCGAACCATCTCTGTACTTGAACTTGGGGCCATCTCTGGAAACTTCAATGATTTCCTCGGGGGAGATGGTTGGTAAAACACAGTGTGCAGGTGACATAAGAACACTGAAGCATTATCTCTAATTGCTTTTTCATCCTCGTGGCTTCATAATTTTGTGGTAGCATATATGCTTTGGTTGAAGAAAGCCCTATATAGACAATAATAGATATATCTGTCAAATGCCTGACAGCCTGACAGCATAAAACAGTTTCATTAGAAATATAAATTAGAAGAGTTTGAACAAAAGAAGTTCCCTGATGAACCCAATCCTTATTTTTGATGTTTTTGAACTGTGTTCATAAAATGTAGACTTTTATAAAAAATCATCTTTTTATAGTAATTTAGGTCATACATATTCCTGTATATTTGAAAGAAACATGGCCTGCAGAAATAAAGGTAGAGCTTTTCCCAGCATGGAATAGTGGTTGCATTTCCTTTATAAATCTAAACTAATAATGATTTTGCAAACTCTAATAATTTCACTGGGAATAGGAATATCAGTGCTTTTAAAAAGAAAATAAGATATATTTTGGAGAAAACCTGTTGGAATAAAATAAATTGCATCCCAGTCTTATCCCAGAATATAGATGTTATGAAACAATGAGAATATACTTTATATATATGTCTGTGTAATAAAAATGGAAAATTAATTAAAGTAAGATTGTTGAAACTTTCTGTTTTTTTCTGATTTAGTGCAAGAGTTAGAGACAGAAATTACTGCAGAGTAATGTGATGAGAAGCCATTTTTGTTGCTCTTAGCAGTCTTCAGTACAAAAGAAAAAAATAGAATCAGGATTAGGGTTAAATCAAGTAAAAGTAAATTAACTTCTTAAATACTGTATTGTGTAAGATTACAGAAAGTGTTTGGGAAATACTTTGATATTTTCATTCTTATGAGTTGCAAGATTTAGGGGAGTTATATTTTATTTAGGATTTTTGTTAATGTTTCTAAATTACATTTTTCACATGATAAATCTTAAAATTGAGTCTACTGAGTGATCCTGGAAAGTTGGCCTAAAATATGGACTAAACTCTGAATGGAATATTATTAATAATTTTCTGACCAAGATAAAATTGTTGGGATTTCATATGTAATTTATGCATGATTTTATGTGTTGGGAGAGATATGAATGGGGATATGCATGTTTTGGAAGAGATAAAAACCATTGTGGGTTCCTGTAATAATATAGATATATTGATTTTCATATGACAGAAAAAGTAAGTACCGGTAAATCCTTTCTCTGAGATGATAACAATTAAATTTAAATATATGCCACATCAAAAGTAGCCAACATTGATGTTTGAGAATTTTCCTTTACTTTGTAATATCAGGCAAAGTAGTCTAATTTTATAAGAATTAGATCTGCTGCTTTTATTCACAATAGCAGTTCAGCTAACTTGGGAATAATTCCTACTAAAATAGATAAATCAACTGTTGATTTTCTGGGAATGTTGTTCTTTAATTCTTTTAGCTCATTAAGTGTTCAGCAATCTAATTCTGGATATCCTATTCCTTAGACATACCTTTTGTTGTGGATTGTAACACTTGCAATCTTCACCAGCATAGTTTGATTTGAATGTATGGAGGACTTACAGATGATCCCAATGATAGCCTTATTACATAGTAAATACATATTTTGTTCTCAGTATATAAATGTTTTTCCCCCAATGGAAACTGTTATATTACTGTAATATTCAAAATTATTGGGGACTCTCAAATACAGTATTTTATTCTGCTTTGGATTGAATATAGCATATATTTATGGGAATATACAGCGGATTGATTTATTTTCTGTTAATTGTGTAAGTGATACAGTTGTCTTATTCTCACTCTGTTTCTCAATAGTATGCTATATCCTACTTTAGCCATATTAAGAGGTTGGGCCCCAGAAGCATGCAAATGATTTATGCTTCTATGGATGAGTTGAAAACGTCTCAAAGTGAAAGTGACAATTTCAAGATGTTAAGGCAAAATTATTTTTATAAACATCATGTAAGTTAAATGTAGATACTATATATATATATTAGAACTAAGTCATAAAGTTAATATCAGAACAGAAGGAGTTCAGACACACACATCGAATTCATTTCACTTTTTCTTTACAAACCTAATATGCACTCCAAATTCTTTCTTCCTCTCAACGTTCTCTTCCTCTTCTCCATGTTTATCCTTTGTTGTTGCTTTTTAACCTAGTTAACTTTCTCAAATCATTCATTCTTTTCTTTTTTTTATTCCATAGCTCTTTCCCATCTATTCACCCACACCTTGGTTCTCCCTTTGTTCCAAATATTTTGCAGGAGAAGAAATGAAATATAGGACAACTACAGTGGGGGAATCTGTGACTGTAGGGAGTAAAAAGAAGGACAAAAAGGAGTGAAACATTTTTAAAAATCTGGAATATCTAAATGATATTTACAAGTAACTCAGTGAAAGACCTCTGAAGTATAAGGAAAATGAGGAAGTGCAGATTCTGTTACTACAACCAATTTCAATAGAAGTACTTTTATTTTTTGAGTGGAGTAGATTGAATGGTCTAGTATATCTAGTGGAGCTGACAATGACATGATGTGAATTTTGCATCTTTATTGATTTATTTGATAGATTTATATAATACTTTTGTAAAGTCCTCTATATGACTTACATCTTCATTTGATTCCCACAACTCTGGGGAGGAAGGATGAATCGAAGGATGAAGAGAATGACCAATCCAAAATCATTTAATAAATTTTCATGTCTAAGCATGCACTTGACCCTGGGTTCCCCTGGTCTGACTTTTAATACATTAACCACTATATCACAATTGCTCTTGCTTGATGTTCTTGTTTTAGCAACATCAGTCTTAATAAGCGTGGGTAACTCAGTATTGAAAATATATTTATTTAGATCTAGACAAGCAATATACCTTTACAATTGTTTTCCCCAAGTGATATTAGAAGGTTTGTGACATAAATATAAATATTGTATCTGACATATAACAAAGTTCTAGAGTCTCTGTAATATCAGAACAAGGTTCTAATTGTATCATATAAATTGTGCAAGAATTAGTAATGGAAATTATTTGTTTCTAGCATCTTAATATGTGGGGTCAATCATCCTGTTTCAAAGGTAGCAAATGCAATTTCCACTTTCAATAGGTGGTGCAAACCTAAAATTTTATTTATATGAACAACTTCTCTGAGTGAGATTTAGGATGAATGTTGTTTGTGAATGTGAAATCTACTAGTTTTATATAATACAACTTGGTGCAGTTCTACTTTCTCTTGGTGTTTTTCTTTTTTAAATTGCTTTTTAAGTAATAACAGAAAAAGAGCAAAAGCCAAAGATACTAATGATGGGGATACATACCTGTCAAAGAGAAGATAAATAAACATAAGTGCATTAACAAAAAAATTGAAAAAAATAACAAAGAAAACCAACCCATAGTGTGATATGTCATTATAACAGTAATAATTCTATATATACTTATCCACGTATTATTCAAATATGTATATATTTCTAATACATTTGTACGACTATCACTTTTTAATCCACTGTATTCTGTATAAATGAGTCCAATATTTCATTATAGACAAAGTCTGTGACAAGTGAAGGAAATCAAGAATCCAGGCAGTTCAAATGAATATAGGTTTATTGTATGCTAATGCTCTCTACAAGAATCTGAACTACTAACAGTCAAAGCAATTGGCAGTAGATAACAGTCAGCTGCATTCAAGGTGGGTTGGACTTAGATCTCTTGTGAGTGTGAAGAGACTCGAGACTGATGATGCATTTGACACCACCACCCCCCACCCCCCAGGCTCAGCCTGGTCATCTCCTACAGTCTACATCTATAGGCAATCCATTTGTAAGTGCAATTAGGTCTTCAATCCACTGAATAAATGGAGCCATACATTTATCTTTCCAATGCTGCAATATCAATCTTTAATTCATTTACATTGTCTAGTTCTCAAGTTCCAAGTACTAGGAGTATAGTTCAAAAGAATATTATCCTCAGAAAAATTTAGCTTTTGCCAGTCAGATCTATATAATCATTGTTTTCTCCCAAAACGTGGTAAGTATAAGACAGTGTAGGAACATATCTTTTAAAGAAGCATTGTATTATATCGCCAATAAAGTGCTGTTCCTGACAGTGCTTTCTACATAAATGTATTGGAGTCCAATAAATTCGAATTATTTTAGTCGTAACTTGAGATCCATTGGCACTCTTGCTATAGAAGTTAAAACACTCTGCCATTCTCTAGGTAAGATAGGGACTTTTATTTATTATTCCACTCATTTCTTCATATTTGCATAACAAATTGATTTATTGATAACAAATATATATAGTTTTAGTTTTAAAGATTTAACACGTTGTATCTCTTATGTGTCAGAAGCTGAAATGCTGCTGGTCTAAATAATATTGTTAATAAATATATTTGTAAATAGTGCCATAGAGATTCTATAATTTTAGTATATTTGGATTCTAATACTGGCAATCAAAACATATGTTTATTCCAAAGTTGCCCAATTTGGAAAATTAACACCAATTTTCATTTTACAATTATCTTATTTTGCTGTGGCTTAAGGAAAATCATCCAAAAATGTCCAGAAAGCCTTTTCCAGTAAAAATGATTAAGAGACGAGGTAGGCAAATCCAGCCTTATGAAAAGCTCCGACTGCAGCTTGGCAAAGCTGGGTCTCACAACTCCCCTTGCTCTAGAATCTGGTGGGGATTGGTACTTTATGATCCCATCTTGGAGAGTGTTTGTAAGGAGCCTGTGGACAATCCCAAGTCCTCTCTTTCTTCAGAAAGAGTTTCAGGGAGCTGGTTCCTTCAATGGATCCACTTTCCACTGTGATCGTAAGCTCCACTAAAAGTGAAGCTGTCTTCATCCACCAATATCCTCCAAAATTAATTTTTATTTGTAAATAAGCAATGAAAACGTGATTCCATTGTTGATTTTGGAAAGCTTTCAAATGGATTATTGGGAAACAAGACTATTAAAAAGTTCAAGAATATTTCCTGTTGTTTGTTTAAAATCCTATTAAAAATATATGAAGATCTGAGTTTAAGTGTAAGAAATCTCTTCCTGAGAAATGTTCTGGATGAAAGAAAAACATGATAGAGGAGACTAGATGAAGGCTGGTTATTAGAGGCAACCAGAAAAAAAAAGATTATAATTAAAGGAGAATTCCCACTAATACAGAATGGAGAAAAAAACTAACTCTGGAACAATTTAAGAATATTGGCAACAACGTATCCACAACTTACTCTTTAAACTCTCATACAATAGAAATGGGCTTAAAAGAAGAGATAGAAGAGGATGTTGCTGAAAATTAGATTGTCTTGGATATAGATTTAAAACTAACAGAAAAATAGTACTGAAAAATATGCTATACAAGACCAACAAATGAAATTAGCTAAGGTTTCGATAGTTAAAAGGGACAAACAAATAATAAATTAGAAGAAAGATTTGAATATGTGGATCTTAACTCAGAAAACTAACTTAGACAATTTTTTTTTACTTTAGATTTACATAGGAGATGTGTTATATCTATGAAGGAATTACTGAAAAAAGTAAGAGAAAAGAAATTAGCTTTGAGGACATTACCTAAAAGTAATCATCAAGACTCTTAAAACTAAAATTAAGGTTTATAAAGTGGGCCTATTTAATCAAGGTTCAAATTTACTTTTTCAACAGTAATTAATGAGTTTTCCTTGACTGAATGATGAGGCTTTAAAGATTTGATTATACATAAGAGATTTTTAAATAAATTGATAAACTATGATATAATTGATAGAAGATGAAGAGAAATTTGTGGGACATCATTTGAAGGGATTAAATATTAATATTTTTTAATTTGCTTCTTTTTATAGCTCAATGGAATTTTTCTTGATAAAGTGAATGATTAAGTTTTAAGGTCTATTTATAGATATAAGACATGGAAAGAGATTGCAGTTTTAGAGAAAATGACAATTGTGTAAAGAAAAGAATTATGAAATTCATACACAAACACATGCACTTACTTAAAGGACTTTTACTGATAAAATTGAAAAGTGATGTTTTTTAATTTCCCAAAAGATAAAAGATGAGGTATGGAATGAAGAAGGTTTTGGTTGATATATTAGAGAAGGTATTAAGCTTTTGGAAATGTTTATACTTGTTTTTGTGAAGGCAGAAGTTATTTCTTTACAATTTTTTTGTTTTTATTTTCTTATTGTTCAAGCACCAGAAATCAGGAAGTCCAGGCAATTCAGATGGTTATAAAAATGTATTGCAAGCTTAAGCTCTCTACAAGAATGTGTACTACTAATGGTCCAAGCAAATTGGCAGTAAAATAGAGTCAATGGAATTCAAGATGGGCTGGATCTCTTGTGGCCACGGAGGGACTCGTTTGATCTCTCCCTTGGGCTAATCCTGGTCATCTCCTACACTTATATAATATATATATTTCCCCTTTTCCCCTTCTCCTTTTTTTCTTTTTGTACTTTCTATTCTTGTTTATATTTTTCTTAATTTTTATTAGAATTTTATCTTTGTGATTTTAAACTTCAATTAAAAAATATTACAAAAAATAAAAAAGAAAATTATCATCAGTTGTTGGCTTCCAATAGTTAATATCTGACAATAGGAAAGCATGATGATATAGCTTCAGATTTGGAAAACTGAATCTTTTGTCATTAATTGCATTTTCTGTAAAGATATACTCCAAATCGAGGAACCCATAGAAATTTTGTAAACAAATAATTTATTTTCTGAAAATATTTTTCTATCTGTATTTTGTTAGTTTTTACCTAGTATACTAAACAAGAAGTCGAAAGATGTTGTTATATTATTTGAATATTCATTATATACATATATAATATTGATGTTGAGGAATGGTTTTCAGGTACATGCGAAAGAAACATGCTTTAATGTTTCTCTTTTTATCTGTTGGATTCTGAACAGATTTTAGCAGTGTAGCTTTTCCATTAAATCCAAAATGATTATTACATATTATAGGAAGAATTTAAATCTTTACTAACAAAACAGCTACCAGACTGAAATACTTTAATGCAGTGTATACTCAGCAGCATTCTTGTAAACATTTTAATTTAAGTGTCTGTCTAAGGAATGCTCAATTCAGTATCTTGTTATTACTGAATCAGTATAAAATTAGATTATTTTCTTTTTAAACAACAGGATGAATAGTATAATCAATGAGTTCTTTAAATATAATTTGTTAGATTAAATATTTTAGTTGATTGTCAGGAAGAATTAGTTTTGAGAAAGATAATTTATATTTGTGTTGTTCATGTTATTCCTTTCCTGACGTTTACATTTACAGTACATTTAACACTTTCAAACTGAAAATATAGTATTGTCCCTGTAATCATATTTTTAATAAAGGTAATAGTTTTGCCAGTATAAAGATAAAAGTAAAACTTTCCCCTGTCCAGTCATTTCTGACTCTTAAGGGGCGGTGTTCATGTCTGTTTCTTAGCTGAGTGAGCCAGCATTGTCCAAAGATATTTCCATGGTCATGTGGCCAGCATGACTTTATGCCAAGGTGCACATAATGCTGTTACCTTCCCACAGAAGTGGTACCTATTTTTCTACTTGCATCTGCATGCTTTTGAACTGCTAGGTGGGCAGGAGCTGGGACAAGTAAAAGGAGCTCACCCCGTGGTATGGCACTTGTATCTTGAACTTAGGCTGTCAGCTTTCCAGCTGAGAAGCTCAGTGTCTTTAACCACTGAGCTACCGCACCTCTACCTCCCCTTTTGCCAATATTATTTTTGAGCACAAGATTTTTTTAAAGAGTGATGCATTTTATCATTTTTTTAAAAAAATCTAATGGCAAATTACTAATACTACTGTGCTAATAAACATTGTGACAATAGTTGCCCTGCTGTGTTCTTTGATGAATTCTGCCTTATGCATTGAAGTTAAACAATCATCAGAAAATTACAAACTGGACAGATTTTTATATATTACTTTACAGAAAACAGGTACAGTGGTACTTCTGTACTCATTGTTAATTGGTTCCAAGAGGCATGATGAGTACAAAAAATTATGAGTACCAAACAAATTTTTCCCATAAGGAATATTGTAGTGAGTCACAAGGCAGCCAGCACTGACAAGTTCTAGCTTGTATGTTGAGTACCAGCAAACGATGAGTATCAGGACAAAAATGTTGTGTCAAAATGAGTTGAGTACCAAATTTGATGAGTTTCAAAACAGTTGAGAACCAATGTACCACTGTATATGTAAATATTATAGGTTCAGTTAGTTATCTGTGCTAGTCTAAGTGTATACTTCTCTTACAAACGTATCCATAATGTATGAAATTTAGCTCTTATTTCTGCAATTTCATCCATCACCTTGTACACTTCCAAACACAAGTTTTAAAGTAAAAAAAAGTTACATATTTGGCAGTTGTGTGTCCTTGCAGAATGCCTATGTCACATGTCACATAGTAGATGCTGACCATCAAATTATTTGCAATGGAAAAAATGTTGCCTAAATAAATGTCTTTATGCGCGCTTAGATTATCAGAGATTTGTTAGTAAAAGGCTTAGGGTGTATTAATTCCTAGGTTTGAAAGAGTTTAAATCAACCATGTCATCTATGTTGTAACATTTTCAATGCAGCTTTTATGCATTATTTAAAATAAGATCCTATGTGTAACCATAAAGCTGGCTTAAAATGAATCTATTATTTATGATGGCTTTTGTAATAGCGCTTCTGTTTCTGGTATGAATATTGCTTGCCTTCCACTTGTGGAGATAGGTGTCCATATTAATTGAATGAATTAATAAATAAATAAATAAAGATTTTGAATATTGTGCTATGAGATGACAAAATGCTGAAGACATTTTTCTGTTATTTACTGATTTAAAATTAAACATGCATTGGGGAAAAATGCACAAATGACATTGATGGACGTGTTTTAAAAAAATTAATAGCAAAAATGAGATTGAAAAACTATATGTTACATATTTTATGCAAAATAATACTTAAAAATATTTTTATTGGGGAAAAAATACCTCTTCTGGCTAATTTAGCTTTCTTTCACTTTTTTCTTTTTATAGTGTACAATATATTGCTACTCAGTTTCATTCATTAAAAAGTATTTTGGATGTGTACTTGACCAAAGAATTTTAACACAATCCCTCATTACTTTCTAAATTTAAAAGTTTAATTTTTGATACTGCAGAAAAAGAAAACTGTACTATACACCTATAGAACTTATGATGATATTTTGCTTTTATTTTATTTTTTTGATGTCCTTTAAAAAAATCACAGACCTAGCAGTAAAATGGTTTTAATTAATGAATCACAGAGTAGCAAACCTGCTAATTCAGGATTGTTGATATAATTATTACTTAGCCAGGAAAGAAACGAGAAGAAAAGACAAGGGCAATAAACTTTGTACCTGACTTATATCTTATGTTTAGTTTGCTAGCAAAATGTTTTCATTCCTTAGCCAATTTGAATGGCAAACATTTCCTTTTTATATACGGTTACATTATACCCCTGGAGAATTAATTTTATATTGAATTTGTGTTTCACTTCTTAACTATTAATATAAGTTTAATACAATCTGTAAACTGCCCAGACTCATTTGGATGGTGAGATGGGCAGTTTCTAAATTTATAGATACATACCGTAAATAAATAAATAAATGATCATTCACACAGTATCATCTGCCTTCCATTATATGCTACTTATTTATATGCTACTTATATAAATTATTAATATCTGATTAAATCTTGGAATACACTAACACTTATAATTCCTTGTGATTTACACAGTGACCTGATCACTCTGTGATGTGCATTTGACAGACCAAATTCCACCAATTTTGGTTTCCAATCTTAATTAACGAAGCTGATTTTTCTCCATAAACCCTAATTGATTTGCAGCCATAATATCTGAAATGTCATATTTTCCCATATGAACTTATCAATAATTTTACAGTTCCTTTTACAATGCCTTTACATGAAAAGAAATTTTGTTCTCTATGTGGAACACTTCCTATTCTTTTGCAGCATTCTAATTATGGAATATCTATTTTGGGATATCAGAATTATTCCCTCTGTTAAGCTTTAGTACATTGCCTCAAATGCTCTATGGATGCAGGACCTATTTTCATTATATCAAATAATGAAATAATACGTATATTTCTGCTAGTAAATGTAAATATTCCATATGAGCCTTAAATATTTATCTCCTAGTCTTGCCCAGCTTATTAGAGGAAGACAGGTTCAGGTCTTGAATTTAGTTGAATCTATGCTCTTTCCATCATCAGAAAGAGAAAGAGGCATTTAAATATAAGTCGTTCTCAACTTCCAACTAATTGGAACTAGAAATCCGGTCATTATGCTTGTAAGGCAAAGCACTCACATGACCAGACATAATTTTCTGTCCTTCTTAACCAAATGCCACAGTCGTTAACTGAACACTATGCTTGTTAAATGAACCCATTTATTTTAGTGGGCATTGTTTGCCAAAACCTGGCACAAACATTGAAAATTGTGGTCACATGACCACATAACACTATGATTAACACTAGGCAGCTAACCTGCCTGACATGTGGTCATATGACTATCAGGGGAGCAGTTCAACCACTTACAATGGCTGGGGTGCTTTATGGGCTATAAAGCGCCCATTCTGTGGCTGTTATAACTTTAAACCATCATAAAACAATTGGTATTAAGTGAGGGCTACTTGTATACCTTAGATCAGGGGTTTCAAACTCAAGGCCCGCGGGCCAGATCTGGCCCACGGGGTGCTTAAATCTGGCCCGTGGAGCCACCCTGGAAACAGCGAAGGACCAGCCCATGGTGCCTCTGCCAGCAAAAACAGTGTGGCCCTCCTGAGCTCTGTTTTAGCTGGCAGAGGGTTGCAGGAATCTGTCGCAGCCAAAAACGGAGCTCGGGAGCCCGTTTTCACTGGCAGAGCGCTCGGGCCACCACATGCACCCCCGACACGAGTGCTGTCGAGCTGGCCACGGCCCCTGCCCCCCCGAGGTCAAACACAACCCTGATGCGGCCCTCAATAAAATCGAGTTTGACACCCCTGCCTTAGATTATCTCCTCAGTTAAGTGGATGAAAAATGAATTATAATATTATAATGAATGTATATAAATATGTAGTAAATACTATAGATATTTATAAAGATGCTATATGAGCAATTGTGTTTTCACATAGGCCTTTTTTTTTTTTTGAGATTGACTAGATGTTTTTAAAATCATGTAATCTCAAAGTGCTTCTCTATAAGTAATCTTTGTATCCTCATGGTAGATCACAGCATTTTGATTTATATTTTCTAGCCTTTTTTCTTGACTGTTAATTTATAACTTAATGGAATACCAATTTGTTTTTCTGGGAGGCAAAAGACAACTGCAAAGAAATAAATCCTTCCTTACAGAAAGTATGAAGTTTGAGAATTATTTAATTTTTTTTCTATGCACTTGCCTGAGCAGCCAGTTCTTATAATTAATGCTTGGTTAAGTGAAACAAGGTCTAAGTGGTAACGCTCTGGTCTATGTTATATAATGTAGAGGAGTCAGAATACCAATAATGATAATATTCTTTAGTCTTTTGAAATTCTAGCAATTTAGAAATAAATATTAAACCTCAAAAATTCAGTTATAGCATAATGTAGATGAAAATAAAATATTTATTTCACATGAAATACACTTGGGAGACTGATTGAATAACAAGCATTAGAAAACAATTCCATTACTCACATTTCAGTAATTTTTATGTGGAGAGCAGTGCTTCTATGGGAAATGGATTTTAAATTTGCCCTTTATGAGAAACTATCTTTATACACTTTGTTTCCATCTCATCAGAAACAGACAAAGTATGGGTTTTATGATAACGTACAATAGGCTTCATTGATTATAATTGGCATTATTTACAGAAATGCAAGTGTTAACAAAGAAAACAATCCTAATAATCTTAGATATTCATATTTAATTTCTTCGGCAATCTATGAACAGAACGCTTACTTCAGCTACCATGTCAGAATGTAGTTTGCACTCAGATCAGCACCCAATATAGAGACAAATAGGATTATATATGATAATATATCCTCTTAGAGTAACATGTATAGTACATGTTCCGGCACAAAATAAACAGAAGGGTTAACACAAAGAGAGTTATTCTAATTTTCTCAGATGTGAACTGATTGCCAAGTTTATAATAAGTGAACATATGGTCAAAAGCCTTCAAATGAATTTCCCATATGCATATCCCTATACAGTCTCTTCTATCCACATACATGTGCATACACACACACATACACACAAATTGCTGTCTACCATTGGATGGTCAGTGATTTTTTTTAGCCCCCTTTTACTTATAATATTTGAAATACAACCCAGAGTTACTGGGAGTCAGGTGGCATATAAATTTAATACATTATTATTATACCCAACAATCTGAAATCATAGCTGCCAGTTCTTTTTCTGGAGTTGGCTAGGATGTGTAATGTGGCCTTTTGTAATTGACCGGTGGAAATTTTGTCAATGCATATCATCATCATCATCATCATCATCATCATCATCATCATCATCATCATCATTTTAAAAAGAAATAGCTTGGAGGATTCCATTAAATAAGAAATGACATAATGCTTCTATAATCTCTCCTATTAGAAATAATGACAAAATAATTTCACACTCTTTCAAATCAGGAGGCGTTTCCTTCAGAAACATGGGAGAGAATTACTGGACCATTGTTGCCAAAGATAGCAGCAATTCAGAAATTTTTTTTAGTGTCCTTTCACAATGACAGAAAGTTTAACCATGAAAATTCTCTCATTGTTAATGGGAACCAGAATTATACTGTCTCTCGAAAACCTTAGGTTTTTTGCTTTTTTTGAATTGCAGGGTAGCTGAACATTTTTCCCAGTGCTCCTTGAGTCATCATCATCATCATCATTTTAGCCATTGTCTATTCACTGCAGGATGAAGGCCTGTTCTGCATGTTTCCAACCAATATGGTAATGAGCTTTCTTTTGCCAATTGGGCCTGCAATACTTGCTGATTTCAATCATCCATCTTGTTTTAGGTCTCTTTCATAGACACTTTTTATCAAGTGGGATCCTCTGTGACTGCCTTGGTCCACCTGCCATCAGTTCATCAGTCCATCAGTGTGACCAGCCCATTTCCATTTCAATTCCTTTACTCTCTTGATGATATCATATACATCCATTTCTTCTCTAATCTATGTGCAGATCTTTCTATCTTGTAATGCTGAGCATGTATCTTTCCATGGCTCTTTGTGCAATCTTAGCTTTTGTATCGATTGTGAGGTTAGTGTCCATGTTTCACCGACATATGTTAGAGCAGGTAGCACACACTGATCGAAAACTTTTCTCTTCAGGCATAGGGGGAGGTTGTTCTTGAAAATTATGCTTAGCTTGCCAAATGCCTGCCAACCACATTTAACACGCCATTCAATTTCCTTTATTATATCATCTTCCATTGAGATCCATTGGCCAAGGTATATGGAGTGGTCTATTACGTCTAGTTCTTCTCCAGATATAAAAATTTTCTTTCTTTAGTGAATTTATTAAACATAACTTGGCTCTTTTTCAGGTTTATTTTTAAGTCAAATGGTTCTCCTGCTTCGTACAGTTCTTGTATGTGTCTTTATAGCTGTTCTAAGACTTGTGAGGAGAGAAGATCATCATCTGCAAATCTTAAATGATTTAAATGGGCGCCATTGATTTTTATTCCATCTTTTGCCCAGTCTAGTTTGCGAAATACTTCTTCAAGGCAGGCTGAGAAAAAGATAAGTGATTTTGTATCGCTTTGTTGTACACCTCATTCTATGTTGATTTCCACTTTAAAATCATTAAGATAAATTGTCGCCATTGTTTTTTCATATATCGATTGTAGAAAGTTTATGTAACCAGTATCTATGCCTTGGTTGAGCAACGCATTAATTATTGCTTTCTGGAATACTGAGTCAAACCCTTTTCATAGTCAATGAAAGCCATGCACAGGTGTACTCGTTGTGCCTTTCAATAACTTGCTGAACAATCTGGATGTAATCCATTGTGCTGTAGCCACTTCTGAACACTGCTTGTTTCTTTGGCTGTATATCATTTAATGTTCTCAATATTCTTTTTACTATTATCTTTCCATACGGGCCAGTCGCTTTTTCTCCAGGTCATGTGATTGCAAAATGCTGCAACTGGCTGTCAAAGTGAGCTGGTTGCCAAGCACAAACAATGTAGTCATTCAGTGATTGGCACTCCAGAAATAGGTCATAAGTAGCTTTTGGGGGGGAGGGTTTCCATCATAATTTTAAACAGTCGCTATGAGACCTGTTGTAAGTTGTGTACTTAACTGTACAGTTAAGATTTTGCATTGGAACTAAAGAGACCCAGATTAGAATTTATGTTTGATTATATAAATTAGTGAATGATTTTGGACAAGTCATTCTTCGATCATGTGGTGTTTTAGTAACACTAAATAATAACTATCACAATAACAGCTATGTTAAAACCATACGTTTTACTATTATATGTGGTGATATTTAATCACTGAGCATAGCTATTGTCATTAAATCTAATTTGATTTTGGGACCCAAGATGTTACTTCTATTTGAAGAAGCATCAATGACCTAATACTGGGAGCTTCATTTTATATGGATTATGCGTTAAACTGATTGCAAAATGGATTATGCTGACATTGTATGAATACTTCATTTAAAAAAAAAATCAACTAAAAAAATTATGTAGAGTCTGAACAGTTTTAAAATTAAATAAATTAGATGGTTTTTTAAAAAAAAAAAATCCACTCAATTTTAAAACAAAGCAAGCATCTATCAGTTATTTCTTGTCAGAATTCTTTCCTGGTGGTAGCTTATCATGCGATACAATAAAATAATAATAGGATTGTAACGTCTTAAAAGAAGTAGAAAGAATATTAGATGTAAGAAGGTCAGAAGAAGATAAAGCTAAAGTCACTACTAAGAACTTAAGTAGCCTGACTGTTAACAGTTGGAAACCTGTCTGCAAGATAGTTAAACTATTTGAGGTCTGTCCTTTAGTTCACATACAATGAATAATTTGGCCCTAATTCATTATAATGAATAATGTCCCCACTTGAGCATCTCCATGTTGTTGTTCAACAAGATGCTTACAAACTCTTTAGGATATGCTGAAAACATGATTTGCAGTTGAGGAATGTAAGGGCTCTTCTCAGTGAGGCACTATAATATTAGCTACTGAGTACTGAGAGGCTTCTATGTTTTGGCAATGATACCAAGATGAAAATTTAAATAATTGTACTGCAGTGGCATCTTTTTTGGCATTCCTTTCAGAAATCCTCTTTCTAGTTTTTTTTTTCTCTGTTCCAAACTTAGTGTTTTTCAAAATGTTAATAAGGGTAAAATTAAAATAAAAAATTCCAGCAAGTTGGCTACTTTTCAAAGAGACACCTATGCATAAACAAATTAAGGTCCACACTCTAGTTTCTTTCTCTTTTGATTTAAAGAGCTGGAAGCTTGTGTCATTTTTGAAGGCAAGAAAGTCTGCATTTCTTTCATTTTTAAATGTGAGTAGTAATAGTCATGTTTCTTATTCCATGAACAATATAAGAAAATATAACATTGAAAGAAAGAGTGGAATTACTGACATCTAGAAAGAGAAAAGGACTTAAACAACCTAACTATGAGTACCTAGCTAATTTACATTTCTAGTTAAATTTTAGATCCAGAATAAACAGTGTTTGTCTTCTATTCCAGATTTATTATTTTAAATAAATGGGCACAGAAAGAAGGCCCCTGATCAAGATGGCAGCTGATTAAGTTGGGAGCTGCAGTGTAAGAGGTATTTAAATCAGTAAAAGGTTTCTTGTTTAAGTTTCATTTCTAAATTAAGGCTATAGCCTTGGCTACTGCATGATCCCCTGAAAAAACTATACTGCTTTAAGGAGTTACAGGTACTGCCTATATATACAGTACTTATATTATCTCCCTTCAAATTGAAATAGCATTATGCTTCAAAAATTATATTAAGATTAGTTTTAAAATCACAAATTTAGTTTTTAATTATAAACCATTTTTATATATTTCTTAATCAGGCGGAAATACTGTGTTGTTTTAAAGTGTTGGTCAGGCATCTAGGAGAACCAGATTCAAGTCTAACCTGAACCTCCCTTGACACCAGTGTCTCTCAGCCCAACTTGATTCAGAAGGGTTGTTGTGGGGAGGGTGTGTGCAATGAAAGGAGGATATAATGTACATTGTCTTGAGGCCATGAACTAAAGGTGGGATATAAATACATCGTC
Source organism: Thermophis baileyi (assembly GCA_003457575.1). NCBI lineage: Eukaryota > Metazoa > Chordata > Lepidosauria > Squamata > Dipsadidae > Thermophis > Thermophis baileyi. Next base: position 1,043,117 of record QLTV01004297.1, on the reverse strand, counting down.
CAACATGTCTCTACTAAGTTGGGGAAATTTAGATTTGCTTTTGCTGATAATGCAGAATAGACAGTGATGTGCTATAACAGCCTCCCTCCCCCCTTTGCAGCATGTGAACTGAAAAGGGAAAGTACACACTTCACACCAAAATCCTACTTAACATGTTAAAGTAGCTCTTAAATCTTCCTATTATTCTGTGCATATATAAAGGGATCAATATAGTCTTTAGTAGTTTTTGAAAGACCAGTTTACTTATCTACTGAAATCATCTCTACATCTTCTTAAGATTTTTTTTTATAATTTGGTACACCTTTAGATTTATTTATTTTTAAATCCTCATATATTCTCCCTTATGAAACAAGTGAAGCATATTTTTAAAGAAGCTTTTGGATTTTAGGTTTTATTACATTAATAGATTTTTAAAGGTTAGATGGGTTTTTTTGCTACTGTGTTGATAGTTAAAGGGAATTTCTACTGAGAGTATCATGTGGGACAGTTAAGACAAAGATAAAGACATATTTAAAATTTTAATATTGAAGAAGACTATCAGGAGGAAAAAGTTACTAAGACATTCCCCTGTGCTCCCATTAATTTGTATATTATCAAGGACCTGGTTATGAATATGGTTACTGAAGTAGGCATGTAATAAACAGAATATAATTGAATTTTCAATCTTTTATCATGAGGGAATAATTTTCTTATAAGACCTCTGCTCTGTCTTCTAGCTAATTGTCAGCAGTTATTCAACATTACTACATAAATGTCATCAAATTGTGCAAGCCTTACCCTCCCTCCAAAAAGTGATTACAAAATGAATCCATAGCTCTACAGTACATAGTATTTTAATTTATTTTAATATCTTTGTTGGAATGTAGTACTTGATCTAAAGCTGCATAATTTTCAGATGAGCAGTTTTTTTCTGTGGTCATTTTACATGAAGAACTCACCCATATGAATTGAAAAGTAAAATGTAGCTTAGAAATAATCCTAGTTGAATGCCTGGTATATTCACCTACATGAATACAGTAGAACCTCTGGTCACAACCATAATCCGTTCCATAACTTTGGTCGCAAACCTATTTGGTCGTGACCCAAACCTAATTTTGGAAATTTGGCACTTACAAAAAAAAATGGCGTGGAAGGGGAAATCGGCCACGAAATTTATTTATTTTTTGAATTTTTTGGTCAGAACCCAATTTGGTCGTGGTCAGAAGCGTTCATGACCAGAGGTTCTACTGTATTATAAAAATGTCTGAATCATGGCTCTGTTTTTAGTTATTTTGCACTGCTTGGTTAGAGGTTGAAGGTTTTGATCCCATTTGATATGTATAGAATGTACTTTTCTGTAGTAACAGGAACCTTCCAGCAATACATATTAAAATACAAGAGTCTCAACTATAACACTTACACTTTTCTTTGACATACTTTATCCTGAATAAAGTTTTTTTGGCTGGAGGAATATCCATTAATTTTAGTCTTTTACTATTTTAACTTTTAACTTTAGTCTTTAATATAGTGCAAAACAATCTTACTACCTTTTTTTTTCTTTTTTTTTTTCTTTTCAGTAAAAGGGAAGTATTGGTTTCAGACGAATCAATTAAAAAACAAGAGGAGAAACAAGGAGAAGAGAAGGGGAGAAAGGGAATTGAGAATGGATGATGAGAATAGAAGGGAAGAGAGTTAATAAGAGTTTATAGATATTTAGATATTAATTGCATAATTAATTAGGACATAATATTTCTATATAAGATGGTAAAGATATAATTGTTGGTGATAATAATAGATTGTGATTATTTGGTATATTAGTTATGATATAAGGTGTGAAAATAAATAAAATATTTGATGATGAAATTGGAAAAGATGAAGGGGTGGAAAATATCAATAATAAATTGATAAATACTACAATGAAGGGGTGAAAAACAATAATAAAAAATTGATATAATATTTATATTTAAAATTTTTTTATGAGATTTATGTATTTTATAAAATGTGATTTGTTGTTGAAGAGAATATTGATGATTTATAGATTTTAGTATAGTGGGGTTGGTAAAGTTTTTAGCCAATGGATAGAGGTGTAGCGACGAAATTAGATTGTGATTAAAATTTCCTGATTGTGAGTGTGGAGTTAAAAGGTAAAAGAGATTATAAATTAAGGGCATTTTGAGGTGATCAAATGAATTAAGGGAAGTATGGAGTAAGGCCAAAAGAGTAAAATAAAATGAGAAGTCGTTCCTCCTCTTCTTCTCTTCTCCTTCTTCTCGCTCCTCTCCTTTCCTGCTTCTGTACTCAAACACATAAAGATAAAAGAAATAAATTAAAAGAATATATATGAAAAAAAGAAATAGTAAATTTAAAAAAACAACAATCTTACTACCAACTTTCTTGTTTGTAGGAATTAGATCAAATCTTTATGAGAATAAAACACTGGCTTTCCTGTTGGCTACAATTTTATTCTTCATTTAGACAAGTGAAATGTCTTTTCAGGTTTTGTAAACCTTGTTAGTCATTTTAACAACCAAACATGAGCAATTATAGCTATCTTTCTTTTTTTCCAGCTGTACCCATATAGTCTCAACAGTATTAGTATTAGTTAAGGTGTTAGACTAGAGGCAGGGAAAGCTCTGTTTTAGTCCGTGCTACTACAGAAGCTCACCGGTGACTTTCTCAGCTCAACCTTCTTCATAGGGTTTATGTTGCATCAGAGATGGGTTTGCCCGAACCGGTAGCGACCTGCTGGTGATGTCACGATGACATCACTGATCCGGTTTTGTCAGTGCCGGTCCGTGGGCGCCGCCATCTTTTTTTATTTTATTTTTTGATTTTCTTCTTCTTCTGTGCATGCGCAGAAGCCGAGTTTCCGGCACTGCGCATGCATCGCCATCTTGTTTTTGGCTTCTTAAAAATTTTTAAATTTTTTTAAAAAAAATTTTTACTGCGCATGCGCGCGCAAAGCGTGCGCGCGTCCCTGAGGCACGGCCATGTGGCGCGGGAGGAAGCGAACTGGCAGCGAGATAAGTTAGAACCCACCCCTGTGTTGCATATATATAAATAAAAGATACACCCTATAACTATACTGCTTAAATGTCAATAAGATCCCTGACAAAGCTGTATAAATAATTAGGAAAAAAACTCAAACATTTTGAATATTTAGGGAAGCAATTATACTAATAGTTAAATGTTAAAAAAGACAATAGGTGTATATGCCATTTATTTACAAACATCTATAAGCTTTTACCTGAAAGTTGCACTACGTAATCAATTAAAAATGCATAAAGCTTACACAAAAAAAATAGTTTGCACATCTTCACAGAAGCAACTTTTTAATTTTGTCTCATTCAGGAATGTTTTTCACATAAACATGCAGTAAGTATATAATCCTGATCTTAGAGGAAATTATAACTTATTATAATGATAATGATAATAAAAGAAAAATGTTTCATTTAAAAAAATATTGCTTAGCTTTTGAGCTTACGTAGGACTTACAATGCTTATAGTGAGAATGTTATATAAAAATTATAAATTATAATTATTATAGATAAATTATTTTTATCTATTTAGCTAATCCATTTTAGATGACAATTTTACTCTTTTTACATGTGAGGCGCTCAAATGAGTTGATTTCATAAAGTCTCAATTGCTTCCATATTCGCCAGCCTTCTTGCTCGGCATTTTTTAAATGAAGATTTTAAGAATAGAAATATGTGCAAGGCATCGGCTTTGCCTCCTAACTGCTTTTCTTCTTTAAAGCAGTCATTTCTGTTTTTCAGAACTCCCATTCTTGTTGGACTAGTGATATAAACAGCATTTGAATCTTCAAGATCATTTGACTCACAGCATACAGGGAAAATTAAGAATAAACTAAAAGTAGGTAAAACAAAATAAGACAATAATGTAGTTTGGAACAACAGAGGACAAGTTCCATCTGAGTGAATACAGTTTGAGTCTACTTGGTACTACAACATCCACAGAACTCAGATTCTTTGGAAACCCTGCCTTGAAACTTCAGGTGACAGTTTGCTTTTATTTTGCCCTTTGTATATATGACTTGTTCCAGCAAAATGGAAAGACAGGATTAAAAACTTTGCTGTACAATGGATCAGTCGATCTGGATCTTGTCATCATGTAACTGATAATATAAATAAAAGCAAGGAAGCAAGAAATATGGAAGGGATCACACATATTTATATTCATTGACTATTTTTGCCAATAGAAATCCAATACAGCTGTGCACACTATTCAGGCAAAGTGCTTTGCAATGCTCAGAAGCACAAGCAAAGCACTCATCTTTGAATAATTTAAACAGTTTTGTTCACTGATAAGAGAAATCAAATTTAGGGACTGGAGTATAGTTTATTTTAGATGAGATTGCATTATCAGGTTTGAAGCTTGGAAATGCTCTTAACTTTCAGTTCAGCAGCAATGGTAAGGAGTCTGACTGGGTATGACAATAATTATGCATGCATTTTTCCATCACAGATCACTGCAAGGTATTCTATTTGATATTATCCACAAAGTGGGTTTGTAAGCTTTAACTGAAATGTCTGCTACTAAGACACAATACCAGATTATATTACTCCCATTGTCAATGGCACTGATTGTCAGGTGTTTCTTCAGGCACAATTGAAGGCATTGACTTAATTAATTAAAATATCTAAATTGTTTATCTAACCGTTTGAGAACCTGCCTATTTTACTGTGAACCTATCTGGTCTTTAAAATATGCAGAAGATACTCCCTTAAAAATATTTCTAGTTCAAATTCCGCAGAGAAGATGACGTTTCTCTGGTTTGCCCACAAACTATGAAATGCACTGTCTCAGGACAAAAAGGGCTAAAAGGAGGTGAAAAGAACAAAAAATGAACCAATAAACCAAATTGTAAATTGTGTGCACACACACAGGCTCATGCATAAATGAGAGATAGTCACCATCTCGATTAACTATCCATTATAACTCCCAAATTCTTTTTCCTGGGTAGTAACAGATATGCCAGATTCTTCCTGTATGTATATAAAGTCAGAGACTTTTTGTTCCAATATACATCATTTACACTTATTTCATTTGAACTATTTGCCATGGCTGACTATGTAGTTTTTAAAAAAGTTCTTCATAAACCCCTTTGGTATTATTTACAAACTTTGGCAAACTCTGCTTTTATTTACTGCTCCCTGGCTACTTACCCTTAAGTCAAAATCTTTTATGAAGATTTTTTATGAAAAATCTTTTATGAAGTTAAAAAGCAACAGTCTAACACAGTTTCTTGTTTTATGCTTGCATAATAGTAGTTAGTCACCTTGCCTTCTGTCAATTTCTTTTCCTTTTGCCTTTGATTATTCCAAACACCAGGATCTTCTCCATTGTTTTTACATTTTTGGACTTTACATAAATTTACCTTGCTGATAAATTGGTTTATCAGCAAGAAGATAAAATGATGTATTTTAACTATTTTGCAGAAAATTGTAATTTGCAGAAAATTGCAAAACAAATCATTCAACACTAACAAAAGTAAAACCATTGGGAGCATTGGAGCAGAAGTATTTTTGGACTTTAAATCAAAAAATACTTGTGCTTCCAATGATCCAATAGTTTTACTTTTGTTAGTGTTGAATGATTTGTTCTGCAATTTTCTGCAAAATAGTTAAAAGACATCATTTTATCTTCTTGCTGATAAACCAATTTCACAGTCACGTAACAACTGGGAAAATCATATGTAACTTTATTGTCAATGTAATGTCTTTACCCTTTAATATTTTGTCTATATGTGCACAGTCTTTTTTCCAAATACCAGATGTTTCCTTATTTCATGACTACAGTCATTATCTCTGTGAAATTTTGGACCTAGGAAAATAGTTATTATTTAAAATTCTTTCCCCCCTATATTTGCACCAAATTGGCACTACTTGTTGACATAATTTTAGGTGGTTTTTTTTCTGAAGAGGAGACTGGCTTTTTCACTCTCTTGTTTGACCTTCAACACAATATTTCTTAAATGTTCTTTCCTTCAACATATTCAAGGTTTTTGATGTTTCTCCTTACAATTTTAGTTTCAGTTTCTAATCCTTCTAGTCCACTTAATAATTAATTAAAGATGGGTCCTTGTATCTCATGGCCATTAAGTTTACTCAGGAGCCTTTGATGAGAATCTTTATTCAAGACTTCTTAAAAATCTAGGTATATGATGTACACCACATATACCATATCAATTGTGGCTTATTATTTCCCAGATCTCAACTTCAGTTCCTTTTTTAAAAAAATTATGTCATATTGGCCACCTTCCATTTCTATGGTATTAAACTTGATGTCTTGAGAAATGTATTCATTTTGCCAGGATCTCAGCAAGATTACATTTAATTTATTTAAACTTTCTCAGCAGGGTCCCATCAAGGACCCGATGGATCCTTCCTGAGAATCATAGGGCAGATATTCGCTCTATGTTACTTGTATTAATTAAAACAAATTAAAAATTCATTTAGTTAACTATTTATAGTATTATAGACTACAACATTCCACCATCTTGTTTTGCATGTAATGCAATAAAATTATTGTTCTTCATAAATAACAATATTGCATTTCTAGTACTATACAGGAGTTGTTAAGAATAGAATAGAAGAGTTTTTAAATATGCTGCTGTAGAATTAAAATACTTTTGGTTAAAATGTTTTCAGATTATTCATCTCATTTATATCAAAGTAACCAAACCTATTATTAAAATATAAGGGATAGGAATCCCTGTCACTTCAGAAATTTTTATTAATGTAACATTGATTAATTTACAAATCCCAAAGTGAGAAAATTGATAGAAATAGTATCCATGGGAGTGACTACATGCCTTTAAATATTTAAGGTTACGATTTTCCAAGTTGGAGATCACAATTTATTCGTCTTTATTGGTCATTTCAATGGCTTCCATTCCAGGATTAAATATTGAATGGTGGCAAATAATTCACTATATAATTCTAATATAATTCTAATTATATATAATATAATTAGAAACCTTTTTGAAGCTTATACAGGAACTCTATGTATGTAAAACATCAAAAACAATTGTACTGATGATCTATATTGCAAAAATAATCTCAAAACAACATTATCATGTTGATTTATATCACTGAATTGCATTCTAAAATAAATGAGTGAATATAACAAACTTCTTTATGAATAGGATTGTTAGTGGAGCCTTTTCTGAAATACATAATAAAAATTTAAGCAACTGGAAAGCTCTATAGAGAGATGTGGAAAAAACCATGTTCCAGCAATAATTCTATAGATTGACTTGAGCCTAAAATCCTTTTTTTAAAAAGTTTTATCTATTTTAAATAATTCAGGGTTTAACTTTTTCACAATGGTCATAATAATAGGCTTAATTAGGGAATAGCTTCATGTCATTGTTTAATATTTAGCTTAACTTTGTAATATCATATCCTGTGAAACAGTAGTTATTATAAATTACACTGGGGGAAATGTTTCTTGACAGAGAGTGTTTTCAAATGTTACAGTAAGATTTCTGATTTCTTCTGGGATGATCAGTGTAATAGTATATATTGATTGATCTTTCCAGCTTCACTTTTTCTGCCAAAAGGAATGGATAAATAAATAAATTACAAATACTTCCATGGTTTGTATACCAGGATAGATGAACAAGGGACCTGCTTTTCTTCTTCCCAAAAGCTGGTAATCTATTCCTGGGAATAAGGAGAATGAGACAGGGTTCTTGACTAGTGGAGTCCTTGGTGTTGCCTGTACTTGGTTGTTTTCTTGCAGATGTTTCATTCTTTCTCTTTGGTTCTTAATTTGCCTCTCATGATTAAAAAATAATGGCAGGAGAACTCAAGCAAGAGTAATTTAGGAACTACATATTTAAACTGTTTACGCATTTCAGTCAGTACCCCAACTTTTTATCTTTTCATAATAATAAGAATGCAGGTACAGAGATATAGTTATCCATAATATATTATTTAGATGTGAATGTGTGTTTTAATGCAGCATCGTACATGAACATTGAGTTATTTCCTCATGTAGTTTTTTATGCTTGTCTACAGCAAGTGATAGTGCCTACCCAAACTTGGCCAATCTCCCATACTTGGTAATGTCAGAACCTAATATTTTAAGGAAGATCATTAGAACATTTTAGGGCTATAGGCTAGACTGGGGAGGAGAAGAAAACATTTTAGAAGAAGTTATTACAAACCACTTCTATATTGCTGCCTTGAAAACTACAATTATGTGTTCCCATTGCCACTAAGAATTCAGCTCAGCTCAGGGGTGAAATTCAGCAGGTTCTGACAAAGGTGGGTTCCTGCCGGTTTGGACCGGTTCTTTAGAACCGGTAGCAGGAATTTCCCCGCGCTCGCCGAACCGGCAGCAATGGCCAGCTGGACACGCCCCCGAACTGGCTCTTTCGGTGGCGCCGTAGGCGGTGCCATCTTGTTTTTTGCTTCTGTGCATGCGCAGAAGCTGTTTTTTGCTTCGCATGCGCAGAAGCTGGATTTTCAGCACTGAGCATGCATGCGCGCCCACACGGTGCACAACACACATGCCCCCACGCGGCGCAGGAGGAAGCAAACCGGCAGCGAGTTAAGTTAGAACCCACCCCTGGGTTCTGACAGGTTCTGGAGAACCGGTAGCGGAAATTTTGAGTAGTTCAGAGAACCGGCAAATACCACCTCTGGTATCAGAGTGGGGTGGGAATGGAGATTTTGCAATATCCTTCCCCTGGAGTGGGGTGGGAATGGAGATTTTGCAGTATCCTTCCCCTGTTGTGGGTTGGGAATGGAGATTTTGCAGTATCCTTCCCCTACCACGCCCACTAAGCCACGCCCACAGAACCGTTAGGGAAAAATTTTGAATTTCACCCCTGGCTCAGCTCTCTGCAGCTATTACCTTAATTGCATATTATCAGCTGAGGCACCTTTTTCAAAATATTGCTATGTTTCATTATATTGGGAAAAAATAATTCTGTTAATACAAGTGATAGAAGTAAATCATGATTCTTTCTGCTTTCTCCCCAAACTCCCTGCAAGGACATGACTACATGACTACCCACCACCACAAGAAAAGGGTTTCTGGAGACAGGGAAGAATGAGAAAGAAGAGGGAACAGTGATCATCTTCCCACCACCCATATCATTATCACCACTGCCCTCTAAATCAGCCCCTAGAAGTCTGCATGTTTTTTAATTATTAATAATGATTTCATTTATGATTTTCATGTTGCTTGAAGGAACTTCAAAAGGATACTTATTCTGAAATATGAGATAAAATAGTTGTAATTAATAATAATACAAAACACAAGGAAATCCTAGAATCTAATAGAAAAATAAATACAACTAACAATGATTTCTCTTTCTGTATTGGAGATTATTTCTATTAATATATGTTGAAGATTATCTTGAATATTGCTTAGTTGCTTTTCAACAATATAGTGAGATAGGAAAGCTCATGTAGTACAGTCTAATGGTCTAAGTAGCTTATTTACAAATCAGGAATTCTGATTTGTAATGTTTTTTATGCATAAACTTGGTCATAGAACATAGAATAATAGAGTTGGACGGGACCTTGGAGGTCTTCTAGTGCAACCCCCTGCTTGAACAGGAGACCATATACCATTTCAGATAAATGGTTGTCCAGTCTCTTTTTGAAAGCCTCCAGTGATAGAGCACCCATAACTTCTGAAGGCAAGCTATTCCATTGGTTCATTGCTTTCACTTTTAAGAAATTTCTCCGTAGTTCTAGGTTGCTTCTCTCCTTGGTTAGTTTCCATCCATTATTTCTTCTCTTGCCTTCTGGTGCTTTGGAAAATGAACCCCTCATCTTTGTAGGAGCCCCTCAAATATTGGAACACTGCTATCATGTCTCCCCGAGTCCTTCTTTTTATTAAACTAGACATACCGAATTCCAGTAACCATTCTTCGTATGTGTTAGGGTCCAGCCCCTAATAATTGTTGTTGCTCTTCTCCAGTGAGGTTGCAGGATAGGCCAGGAATGGGTGATGACTTCATCCTTCTGCCTAGAGACTGAGTCATAATTTTCATAGCCACGCCCCGTTGCCTCTCTCTCTGCTCCAGTTATCGACTCAGTCCTTGCCAGAGAGAGACGCTTCGCTTAGTGGCTGTTCGCCTCTAGGCAGAAGAAAGAGTCATTATCCATTTTGGTCGTTTTCTGCTTCGCTAGGAGTTCTTCTGGGCTTCAGGCAGGTTTGAATTTGGCGCTTTGCACTCGTTGCTGACTGTCTGGACTTGGCTGATCAGCGAACTCTGCCCTACCAGCGTATTTGACTGCCACCCGCCCGACGCGGCCAGGCTCGGGCTTAGGCATCTGGGAGCAGGCTACCCCGGGTCAGCTCGGACGCCGCCCGCATTCCTCTGACCGAGGGGGGGGAATTCTTCCCTTTCCCCTCGCATCAATCCTTCTATCAGGCTCCCTGACGGCGCAGGCTTCCCTGGGTCCGCCCCAGACACCGCCCGTGTGCAACGGCTCTGCTGGGCCGTTTATTCTGGCGATCCCTTCTTCTGAGCCGGAGCAGGCTTCCCTGGGTCTGCCCCAGCCGCCGCCCACACTCGGATCGCCCTAGATCGGCTCCTTCGAGCCGCAGCATGATTCCCGGAGCAGGCTATCCTCGGTTCGCCCCAGCCGCCGCCCGCAGACACGCGTCAAGGACCCTTTTTCACTTGCGAGCTATTGATGGAGCAGGCTACCCTGAGTCCGTCTCAGCCGCCGCCCGCCTCACTTGCTCCTTTAAGCCTGTGACTTTTGCTGCCCTCCCCAGCTGCCCGATTCAGATTTCTTCTGTCTGGGTGGCCAGGCTGTTTTTTCAACGGTCGCTGTTTTTTGCGGTTACAAAATGGCGGCCCGTCAAAGTCCCTCTGAGGAGGGACATCCTTTAACTGAGCCTGGAATGCCTGCCTCTACTAGCAAGGGCGGAGCCAAACAACGACAGTCTGGAGGGAATCCAGCAACAGTGCCTTCCTCCAAGACAGATCAGAAGCTTGCTAAACGGAGGTTAAAGGCAATAGAGAAGCAAATTATGAGGGTTGAGAAATTGCAATCGGAGCTGTCAGTGGCCGACCAATCAGGGGCCAGCTCTTCCCGCCCTGTCTCCTCAGGTCATTTGGCTCCTCAAACAGCAGAGGGAGCTGCTGTCGCTTTCCAGCTCTCAGTCAATAATGCCTGTTGCTGAGGAATTCGAGGATCCATTTGCCTGCTCTGCCCCTCTGAGGTGGCAAGAGCCTGCCATCCCTGGCAGGGGCCCTCCAGAGGCCACCTTTACTCCAACAGCTGCAGGCCTTCGCCCCAGTGAGGAGGAGGAGGAGGATGGAATGGACATCCCTGGCAGGCTCAAGGATTTCATTTCTCAGGCCATATCTAAGGGGCTTGAGGCTGCTTGGCAACTTGCCTCCTGTGTCTCTGGGAGAGGGGTTTCCCCCATCCTCCCACCACCCCACCTTTCAGGGGTTACCTCAGTCTGGGCAACAGTCTTATGGCCATTTGGGAGGATCTTCTGAATCATTGATGGGGGAGGAGAGCCAGGTAGATCTGGCTCTCTCTGATGATGATGAAAATTTCTTACCTGACCCCCCAGCCTTCTCTGGGCTTTTTCCACTGGCTTTATTTAAGCCATTATTGCACAAGGCTTGAGCCACAGCCCAAATAGGCTCTGATGCTCCGATGCCTCAGAAGGCGCCACAAGGCCCTGAACCCGGCCTCTTTACTGCTCCAGTAACTGAGCAGGACTACATCCCGGTTCCTGACTTATTCCTACATGTAGTCAAGAACCAATGGCTACAGCCGGGGGTTCTTCCAACCCCCAGCTTTAGTGATAAAAAAACTCTACAATATGGAACCTACCTTAGCTGACCCTCTGGCCTTGCCATCGATCGATGAACCTATCGCTGCCCTTTCTTCGCCTTCTCCTTATACATCTGGGGATGCGGCGGAGAACCTAAGGGCAGAGGACAAAAAATCAGAATTGACACTGAGGAAAGCTCACCTGGCGGCAGCATGGGCTGTCAAGGCGTCTTCCGCGGCCTCATTTTTCAATCGCACCACCCTTATGTGGTTGCGACAACTACAGGCCAAGATCTTACCACAGGAGGCCAGATTACATCAGGACTTGAATAAGCTTGTGGCTGTGGTGCAGTACTCGTCTGACGCCACCCTGGATGCGGCCAAGTACACGTCCAGGGCACTTGCGGCCTCCGTGACATCTAGGAGACTCTTGTGGTTGCGCCAGTGGCCAGCTGACGCCAAGGCAAAGTGGAGGCTCGCATCCGCCCCCTATTCAGGGGGCAGGCTGTTCGGCCCGCAGCTGGATCCCCTTCTCATCGAGAACAAGGATAAACGGAAGGTGCTTCCTTCCTCCACCTGCAGGGCGGAACGACATACCACCCCCTATGGTCGCAGGTATTCCTTTCGTGCCTTCGAACCAGACACTACCCAGTTCCAGCGACCCCAATTTGGCAGAGCGGCTCGGCCATCAGACCGCTCTGACTTTCGCAGCAGACCCAGACAACCATTTCAGGGCAGACGCCCCTTTCGTGGGCAGGGGGGAGGCAGTTTAGGAGGCAGAAGTGATCCCCTTCCTATTGGAGGCCGCTTGGCCCTCTTTGCAGACAAGTGGGAGGAAACAACATCTGACACCTGGGTCCTTGAGTCCCTCCGGTCGGGCCTTCCTCTGGAGTTTCTCTCCAGCCCCCCGAATCACTTTGTGCAATGCCCTATCTCCCGGGATCCGTTTAAACGGCATCTCATGGTGTCAGCTGTCCAACACCTGTTAGACATAAGGGCCATCGAACCAGTCCCCGTGTCTGAAAGGGGGCGGGGAGGGTATTCCATCCTGTTTGTCGTACCAAAGGCTTCGGGGGGGGGGATGGAGGGCTATTTTGGACCTAAAATTTCTGAATTCCCGCATTGTCTACAAGAGGTTGAAGATGGGCTCCCTACGGGCTA
>QLTV01004297.1:995701-1028568 GCA_003457575.1 Thermophis baileyi | reverse complement strand
CTGGCCCAGGCGCCCGTGATTCGCGGACCTGGTCAGCCTGTCCGTGTCACGACCTTGGAGAATCCCTCCAGAGAAAATCTCTCTCAGCCAGGGGGCCCTGCTCCATCCGGAGCCCCAGTGGTTACACCTAACCGTTTGGCACTTGAGAGGGAACTCCTGAGGAGGGACCGCTTCTCCGACAAGGTCATCGGCACTGTCCAGCTGGACAGACGCCCGTCCACGGATCGGATATACGACGCCACCTGGGTAAGTTTCTCGAAGTGGTGCTCTACCCGGCAGGTGCTTCCGGCCCAGGCCTCCGTTCAGGACGTTTTAGACTTCCTACAGGAGGGCCTAGAGATGGGACTGGCTCTTAGTACTCTGCGAAGACAGGTGGCTGCACTGGCCACAGTTTTACCTGGCAGTGGCCAAGATTCCCTTGCCCACCACCCTGTCCTCCGGAAGTTTCTGCGGGGAGTGGCGAACATTAAACCACCTGTGGTGCACCGATACCCGTCCTGGGATTTACCCAAGGTCCTTCAGGCCCTTACCACTTCTCCTTTTGAGCCTCTCAGGGAGGCGACCCTCCGCAACTTGTCTCTGAAAGTGTCGTTCTTGGTCGCTATTACCTTGGCCAGACGCATCTCAGACCTGGCGGCCCTTTCGGTGAGGGAGGACCTTTGCCAATTCCATCCCGATAGAGTTGTCCTGCGCCTGGATCCTTCGTTCGTCCCAAAGGTCAACACATGGTTCCATCGGGCGCAGAAGATAGTGTTGCCTAATTTTTGTCCCCGGCCTTCTCATGACCTGGAACGTAGATGGCACACGCTGGATGTGCGGAGGGCCCTTCGCATTTACATCAGGAGGACTGCTTCCTCCAGGTGTACCGAGGCCCTGTTTGTGGCTTTCCAACCGGCCTCCTTGGAGTCCAAGGTGTCCTCGTCTACGATTGGCCGTTGGATCCGGGCCTGCATCGCGGCTGCGTATCAGGCCCAGTCTCTTCCTGTTCCACGAGGGGTGACCACTCACTCTACCAGGAGCGCCGCTGCTACAGCTGCCTGGTCGACCCAGGCCTCCCTGGAAGAGATCTGCAGGGCGGCCACCTGGGCATCTCCTACGCCATTTATTCGGCACTATCGGCTGGATGTGTTTGCCTCCGCTGAGGCTTCCTTCGGCAGGAGAGTACTCCAGCAGGTTCTCCGTGCACCGAAAGATCCAGCCCCAACGGCGACCCGCCCTTAGGACTTCCAGCTTTGGTATGTCCCATTCCTGGCCTCTCCTGCAACCTCACTGGAGAAGGAGCGTTGGTCCTACCTGAACGCCTTTTCTCAGTGTAGGTTGCAGGATAGGCCAGCCCCACCCTGGCATGACCATAGGGTCTGGATCCGGGAGGGTGGGGTCAGTGCATCTAACCTCTGGGTAAAGTTTTGTTGTTACAGCTGCGCCTTCGTCGATAACTGGAGCTGAGAGAGAGAGGCAACGGGGCGTGGCTATGAAAATTATGACTCAGTCTCTAGGCAGAAGGATGAAGTCATCACCCATTCCTGGCCTATCCTGCAACCTACACTGAGAAAAGGCGTTCAGGTAGGACCAACGCTCCTTCTCTGCACTCTTTCTAGAGTCTTAACATCTTTTTTATATTGTGGTGAACAGAACTGGATGCAGTATTCCAAGTGTGGTCTTATACTAAGGCATTATAAAGAGGTACTAACACTTCACATGATCTTGATTCTATCTCTATTAATACAACCTAGGATGGTATTGGCTTTTTTGGCTGTACCCTGTTGGCTCATACTTAAGTGATTGTCCACTAGAACTCCAAGATCCATCTCACAGTTACTGGCATTAAGCCTAGTTTCATCTAGTCTGTATCTATACCATTGGTTTTTCCTGCCTAAGTGTAAAACGTTACTATTATCTACATTGAATTTCATTTTATTAGATAGGATCCATTGTTCAAGTCTGTCAAGATCTTTTTGGATCTTGAGCTTGTCTTCTGGGGTGTTGGCTATTCCTGCCAGCTTAGTATTGTCTGCAAATTTGATGAGTTCCCCTTCTATTTGTTTTCTCAGGTTTGCTTTCCACACACAAACAGTAATTCAGGAATAATAAACTCTACTTAATATTATTTAAAAAGTCTATGAAATATTTGGGGGAGTTTGAATTAGTATTACTAGTTCATAACTGTATAGTATTAATCAACTTTTTAAGCCTTGGGTGAATGCCTTTTATATGCCCTAAGTTGGGGTTTTTTGGAGTATGAGACAACATACGCTTTATTGATGCTAAAAATATCTGTCAGCATTTGTAAGGATAATATTTTGAGATATATATTAGAATTCTCCAGTCAAGAAAACTTAAGTATTAATCATTTCAATATTTAAAAGGAGCTTAAAACAAGTCAGCAATTGTTAATCAATTACTGCAATGATTTTTATTCAAACATTTTTAACATGAATTTGTATAGACAGAACTAAGGATGGTGGATTAAATAGTACCACAAAAACAAAAATATTACCAGAACATGATTTTTGGAGTGATAACATTATACATAAAATAAATGCCATCAACTTAAATTCTGTTATCAAAGACAATGGTCACATGATGGTGAAATTTAGCTTTAGTTTTTGTGTTATTCTTCTATAAGCTTAATATATGTTTACATTATTATTAGTAGTAGTGTATAATACCTCAAATGTGCATAGCTTAGAAACCTTCCTATGTTTCCTACTTCTTGTTAAAAATGCTGCAGTACTTCTTGTTTACCTTTGTATTCATACTTTTATAATTTGACCAGTTGTTTAGAGACATTTGTTTTTCACCCTCTGTTGGTTTTTTCAAATTTCCAAAAAATCATTAAAGTGTTTTAAAGATGGACAGATGCATTAGTTTATAGGCTTTAAGAAAAGAAGAGCTATTTTTATTATCAAAATGAAACATTGTAGTCAGCATTCTTTCTGTTCCACAATGACAAGAAAAAAATAATCAGGTATGTGACATATTCAGAACATGTTGTCTTTCCTATTGGAAGTATATTGCTATCTGAATGGTGGTCATTGATAAATTTACTGTATATCTGATTGAGTTCTTTTATAAGGTTGCCCATAAGGTTGGCAATCTTCTGTGCATCTTGTAGTAGTGAATTCCATAATTTCATATACACTAAAATATATATTTAAATAACCCCACTCTCCTCAAAACATGCATTACAATGCTGACCAAAAATAAGTTTTATATCCTTTCTCCCCACACCCTTATGGGTGAATCAGACACAATTATTATGCCAAATAATGTTTCACTCTCATCATCCCATCATTTAATCTTATTGAAAGACGATGTATTCTAGTAGAATAAACATATTTTGTATTGCCTGTGAAGATTCTCAGTCATCCAGGTTACACTTGCCTCAAAGGTGCTTTTGCAAAAGGCAACTGGATTGTTTTTTCCTTGAGGAAAAAGAACAAAACGTTTTGTGTCTCATCCAAGAAGCTTCATCAGTTGTGATGGTAGGGGGAATTCCATTGAGATATATTATTATTTATACCTGTTTTCTTCTTTATCATAGCCCCTTTACTATACTTTTTTTTCTAGATTACAAGCCTTCAGTCCAAGTTGATCATAGAGGATCTCCAGTTCCCTGCATATTATAGCTAGCCTATTCTGTACTCATTTAAATTTTCAAATCCTATTTTGAATTGAAATGACTATCACAGATACAGTTTGATAATATATCCAATTTATTTGAGATATTATATTGACAATTTTCAGTTTTGTTCCAAATGATTTCTAAAAATAGATTTTATCTTCTTATTGCAGATGATAATTTGTTCCAAAATTTTAACTAGGCTTTTTATCAATATATTTTTCTCTTTCAGTTACCATCAGTTCAGAATTTAGTTCAAAATGTTGCCTTTGAGTATAGTACATTTATTGTCAGTGAATCACATTGCTATTTTTATGACTATTATCCCAATTTGGAGACAGCTTCTAGAAATCTTTGCCACATTGTTTTAAGTCCTCCTAAATAATTAATTGCACACATGACACTTCAGAAGAACAAATTAAGAAGTATTGTTCCCAGTGAATTTCTTCCTATCAGAGAAATTTGGGATGGCCAAATCATCCAAAGCATTTTTGTTGGATTGCAAGGTTGGCTTGGTTTTGATTATAAAAAGTACCGGTAGTTAATTTTTCATTTAGTAATTTTCTTTTTAAAAGAAGGCAGGATAGAGAAGATAGTTATTTACCACAAGAAGAGACAAAAACACTTTCTACACATTCAAAATAAACAAACAGCTTTCCCTAAATCTCTGCTGCCCTCACTGCATTTTATTTACTATTTTTAAGCCTACTGTTCCATCCATAAAGCAAACTGTTTTTGGAAAACAATTTCCAATCCAAGCAAAAAATGATCTTAGTATTGTAGAACAGTTTGTAATAGTGTCAAATTTTGCATCTGTTAACATTTTCGGAACATCCTCATGCAGAGATCTATCCAGACCATTAATCTTTGGGTATGGATAGTCTGTCATTTGGGTTGATGGTACTTTCCACATTTTATCTTAATGCTCTTGGAAATGCATTCTTAAAAAATCATTTTTTATTCAGCATTGTTGGATTTATTTTGTGGAGATTTATTTTTTATTTTTTAATGTAAATGATTTCTCATTGCTCATTAACAATACAGATGTGTCTTAGTATTGTAGTTTTGAGTAATATACAAAAATTGTTAAGACTTTTCTTTTATCATTTCTCTGTGATATGATTGTATTGTTCTGGCTCAACAGTTTTCTATTTACATATAATATATATTCATTAATATATATTATAAACCATTCAGAAGGGCACATCATGAAACCATCTACATGGAACGTTGAAGTCACTGCATCTTTCAAAATCCAGGCATAACTTTTTAAAGCCATTTGCTGGTCTTCTAAATACACATGGTGCATATTCACTTCTAGTTCCACTTTGCCAATTTTTGTAATCTGTTTACAAAACAGTTATAGCTCACATTATGAGAGGATGCCATTTGGAGTTAAATCTGTAATCACTTCTCCTATGAATGATTACAACTGCTTTTATTTAAAGCAGCAATCCTAACTTATATTGATATTAGCTCCTTGTTACCTGCAATTTCTGTTTAGCAGGTATATTAGTATTTGAAAAGTGTTCAGTACAGTAAGTCCCCAGATTAATAACGCCCCAATTCAAAGACAATCCATGATGAAGAACAGAGCCTATTTTAGCAACATTCAGCTAAAATACACAAAAATTCAAGTTAAATACACAATGCTTCAAGTTATTTATACAAGACTACTTATATATATACACACACCATTATACAATAATAATTTTCTGGCTTAAATACATATTTGACTTAAGGACAGATCTTGGAAGTGGAACTAAAATGAAAGGGGAAGGTGTGTTGGATATATTCGCCACCTTGTGTTATTTGTAATAAAGGTGGGATAATGAATGAATGAATGTATGAATGAATTAATGAATTAATGAATGAGGTAGGCATCTTGGGCGCAGTCCCAAAACAATTGGAGCACCCCCTGAACACTATCAGCATTGACATCACTCAATTGCAAAAGGCAGCTTTATTTGGAACAGGTTACATCCTGCGATGATATCTGTAACAGGAGTAGTGAATTTGACATATACAGTATTTCCATGCCAACTTTAAGTATTTTAATAATTATTTAATCATTTGAAGGTAATGGTACAAGTGGAGTTAAATATAGACAAGGATTTATTTTACATGACAAAGTTATTCATAGTCTATTGATATACTCTTCCCTATATTAAGAGGCATGAGAATTAGTATATTTGGAATTAGTACAATTTTGTCCATTTGTTTCGAAAATATCAACTGGCTGATGACCTAAATGTGTTCTACTGTATGTTTGAGAAGAGATAGTTGTCATCTACCACTACCTACCTCACCCAAGATACACCAAGTAGTCAATCTTCCTTCACCTATCTACATCCTCCATCTTCCTCCAGGGGCCCCACCTCTGGTGATCTCAGAAAAAGATGTTTGAGGTCTGTTTCAAAAGATTGGAAAAGCACCATTCCCAGACTGAGTAACTCCTTGTTCGAAAGCCTGTGCTGAACAACTGGTCCCATCTTCACATGGATTTTTAATAAATCACTGGAGATGTGTTATGTTCCTTCTTACTTCAAATATCATTCTGGTTCCTAACAAATCCTCATCAGGAGCTGAATGGCTACAGGCTGGTTGTTCTGACATTTGTAGTTATGAAGCATTAACCTCTCAAAGTTAGCTTTGAGAGGTTACTGCTGGCCCACCTGAAAGTCATCATGGATCTGCTGTTAGACCCCACTTGGAGTTTGCCTACTGAGCAAATAGGTCGACAGATAATGCTGTCAATATGATACTGCACTATATCTTACAACATCTAGAATCCCTGGGGACCTGTGTACAGGTTCTTTTTATAGACTTCAGCTCATCATTCAGTACCATCATTCCAGAAATTCTTCACTCTAAACTGATTCAGCTCACTGTGCCTATTCATACTTGCAGGTGGATCATAAGCTTTTTGACAGATAGGACGTAGCAGGTGAAGCTAGGGAAAATTACATCTAGTACCCAGGCAATGAGCACAGGAACCTCTCAGGGCTGCTCTCTCCGTTGCTCTCCTCTCTCTCTATACCAATGACTGCATCTCAAGGTAACCTTCTATTAAAGCATTGAAGTTTGCAGATAATTCAGTGGTCATTGGCCTCATTCAAGATTGTGATGAGTCTACATATAGAGAGGAGTTGAACAACTCGCCCTGTGGTGCACCCGGAACAATCTGGAGCTGAACATGCTTAAAACTATAAAGATGAGAGTGGATTTAGGAGTCCTCCTATTCTACCACCTCTTACTATATTTGATAGCACAGTATCAGCTGTAGTATCCTTCAAATTTTGGGGTTCTATAATCTCCCAGAATTTAAAGTGGACACTTAACAATAGAACTATCATTTTAAAAGTACAACAAAGTATGTTCTTCCAGCGCCAATTCATGAAGTTCACACTGCCTCAGGAGCTGTTGGTACAGTTTTATAGAATAATTATTGAGTCATTTGTTCTTCTATAACTGTCTGGTTTGGTTCAGCAACCAAACAGGACAGGTACAGATGCCAATGGATAGTTAGGACTGCAGAAAGAACAATTGCAGCCAGCCTGCCTTCCATAGAAGATCTGTATATTGCGTGGGTCAGAAGGAGGGCTGAGAAAATATCTGCAGACCCCTCACATCCTGAACATAGACTGTTTTAACTTCCCCTTGGGATGCTGCTATAGGGCACTGACCCCAAAACAACTAGACACAAGGAAAGTTTCTTCCCTTATGCCATCACTCTGCTGAACACTTAATTCTCACAGTACTGTCTAATGTCTATGTACAGTACATTTACCCATGTTGTATGGCTGTAGCATTATTATTATCCTTCCTTACTAACCCTTATTGGTATTGTTATTATGATTATTGTTACTCTGTTGCTTTGCATGTGCACTGAGAACTTCTGCACAGGAGAATTCTTTGTGCTTCTAATCACACTTGGCCAAAGAATTCTCTTCTTTTCTCTTCTCTTCTCTTCTCTTCTCTTCTCTTCTCTTCTCTTCTCTACTCTACTCTACTCTACTCTACTCTACTCTACTCTCCTCTACTCCTCTACTCTACTCTACTCTACTCTACTCTACTCTACTCTACTCTACTCTACTCTACTCTACTCCAGTTTTTTTAATATTCTAGAGCAGGGCTGTCAGACTCACGGCCCACGGGCTGGATGCGTCACGCGCTGGCCACACTCATGCCCAGTTTAGCAAAGGGGAAAACAATCGTGATACGTCACATGACGCTGCCGTGACGCTGCGAGTTTGACACTCCGGTTCTAGAGATATAATTTTCCCTATTTTAAGAGGCATGAGAATTACTATATTTGAAATTAGTACAATATTGTACATTTGTTTAGAAAATATCTTACTATTAACTTATTGTTAGCTCTGAAAACATTTTATAGTAGCAATTTTTTGTATACCGTATTTTTCGGAGTATAAGACACACCTTTTTCTCCCCAAAAAGAGGGTGAAAATCTGGGTGCATCTTATACTCCAAATGTAGCCCCGCCCAGCCTCTCAAACGTAGGTTTCAGAGGCTGAAAAAAGCCTCTGAAATGGAGCTTCAGAAAAAAAGCCTCTGAAACGGAGCTTCAGAAAAAAAGCCTCTGAAACGGAGCTTCAGAAAGAAAGCCTCTGAAACTGAAACTAAAAAAAGCAAGGCGCAGAGCTCCCAACCAACGAACCTGTTGCTAAAATTCACCTCTGAGAACAGCTGATTGTGGGTATTCCAGGATCAGGATCCACCCGCCAATCAGTTTTTTTTCTTATTTTCCTCCCCAAAAACTAAGGTGCGTCTTATACTCTGGTGCGTCTTATACTCTGAAAAATACGGTAATAGTTCTCATGGCACAGGAAATATGCTGCATATAAAATGTATATTTTTCCTGTTTATTTAGAATCAAGTGTATTAAATTAAATTATAGTTATGTCTTGAACTATTTTGATAGTATGTCATAAGACACTGGGTGTTCTTTGCCACTTTTAAAATGCCTTCAATTTCCAGGAAGGTTCAGTCCCTCTAAATGCAACTTTGATGTTATGATTTTCTCAACAGGCACTGCTCAGTCCACCCTATGTTGGAATACTGCATATCATGATGAGGATCTAATCCTGATTGGAGATACTGAATGCCACGAAAATACAAGTAAATAAGAATAAAGATAATGATATAAGTAAATAATAGTAAAATGCTGCTTCGCACGTTTATTACAATTCGGTAACCTTATATTATCTTTATGATAAAAATTGGGTTTTGGCACTTAAACTTACAATTAAATATAGTTTTATTGTCTGAATTGTCTTGCTAGGAAATTATGCCAGTAAAAAATAAGTGTGTCCTGAAATACAGTGCTAGAATTAAGATTAGGAATCTGCTACAATGTATTTTGACCTACTGATCAATATCTTTCAAATGCCTACTGACTTAGATAACATATGCAGTCCATAGAAACATTTTGAATATTGTACATGTTTATTGCACTTTCTCTAGAATATAGTAACAATTCTGTTTTCAACATCTTAATAACGCATGATTTCACCACCAAAATTCAAGAGCAAAATGCCTATGATTTTTCATATATTTTTTAAACAAATAACATAAATAATGATTGCAATAAGCGTCTGGGAGACGAACAGATTTCTACTGCTCATATTCAAATTCCCCAAACTGTGATTTGGGCTCTGTTGGCTGGGGCGGTGGGGGAACAAAGGTAGAAGTTAAAATAATTTTCTTTCCAAATTTCTTGATTATATTCTAACAATCGTTGTTCAGGCAAATGCCTTTTGATAACCTTGAGTATATCCATTTGTGTACAAGGTTCTATAGGATCAGTTATTATAAAATATTTTGCATGGCAATTATGTTTTCCTTTTTCAGTTGGAATGTTAATTTTGTGAAGAATACACAATATCTATTTTTTGGGGATAGTTTCAGTATTTCTGTGAAAAGAAATCTTTTCTGAAACTTAACATGTTTGCATGTAACTTGTTAGTCCATTTCCATACACACACGCAAACATAATATGCACATACTGTCCCTCCCTCCCTCCCTCCCTCCCCCCCCTCTCTCTCTCTGTGTGTGTGTGTGTGTGTGTGTGTCTACATGCATATATACATGCATACATAAACACATAGGGATGGTGGCTCAGCAGTTAAAGATGCTGAGCTTGTCAGCTGGAAAGGTTTGAGACCCGAATATCGCACAAGGGGGTGAGCTCCCATTACTTGCCCCAGCTCCTGCTTCGAAAGCATGTAAATGTGAGTAGATAAATAGGTACCACTTCTGTGAGAAGGTAACAGCATTGGCGTACAGTCATGCTGGTCATATGACCATGGAAGTGTCTTTGGACAATACTGGCTCCTCTCGGCTAAGGAAAAGAGATGAGCATCGCCCCTTACTGTCAGAAATGACTGGATAGGAAAAACCTTTACACATACTCATGCACATAGGCAGAAGAAAAGTAATTCTACTGAGTATAAAATCCAGTACAACATAGAAGATTTTATAGTATTGTCCAGGCCAAGGTCAGCTCAAAATTTAGACAGTGTTCAGATATACCTTCATAAGGTATCAGAGATCACATATTGCAGTCTGAAATAACCATATTCCTACTAGTAAAAAAGCCATTCCTGCTGTTAAGATTACAGTTGCCAACTATGTGCTACATTTTAATTCAAATGTAGATATAATCCTAATTGTAAACAAGGTCAGCAGATGTTGCCACTTGTAGGGGTTATAAATTTAAAACTGAAATACACATACACACACTATAATTATTTTATACCAACATTCCCCCCCCCAAATTTACGTTGATTTTCTAACAGAAAATAAGATTAATCACTAAAAATATCATTTTAAGAATGCATATAGAGCCATTAAAATCTTACATGGATGGTTATTAAAATCTGTATTGATTTTCATTTATTTATTAAATTTATTAAATTGATCTTGCCTTTCAAGTTCTTGATTCTTATAAAATGTTATCGTGGATCATAATGACCTATGCACAATAGATGAAATTTAACCAGCTTTTTTGGGGCGGGTGTGTACTAGGAATTCATTTCTTGCTTAGGTCCTTAATTAGTCTTTATAGTTTGTGTATAAATAGAGGAAAATCAGAACATGTACCGGTATAATAGTAACAACCTAAAACTCAGGAATTGTTGTAACAGTAAAAGGAATTGATCTTTATTCTCTGAGAATCACTATGAGGATAATCCACTGTGAGACTAGGAAAGTTTTGTCCATTTTATAATTTAAACTATGCTTCAATAATAATATTTTAATACTGTACTGTAAAGAAAATGAAATTGATTTGAATTCTTGTTGACTTAATATTAGTTTTATATTTGAATAATATTTATAAGAGAATTTTCACTACTAACTTATTACTGAGGCAGATTCATCATTTTCTCAAATGTACTTGATTTCTTGTTAGTACTATACTGAGTTGTCACTTCATATGCTGATTATAATGCACTTTCATTGTTGTTACTATGTTGTTGTTTATTTATTTAGATTTTATTACTATTGTTTTCAAATTTTTTAAAAAATGAGAAAGACTACAGTACAGACATTCATAAATGTTCACTATATCCAGAACTGAGTTTAATAAAAGGGAACATAAAGATTTTTTTTCTACAGTTTTAAAATTTTAATATAACAAAAAAAGAGTGAGGTCATAAGCATCTGGGAATAGATGTTAATAATCTTTTCCTACCGTGAGTGAGATTTCATGCCTTAGAATATTTGACAAGAAATTCATCTGTGGGTAGTTTCTGACAATAAGAAAGTCTCCTGTGAAATGGGTGGGTTGATAATATATCCCAAATATATGATTACTCTGGCTTGGTTTTTCTGTCTGGAAATATTGTTTCTCTTATGCTATTTATTCGTACCCACCATAATAAAAATGTACTTGGTAATTTACAACCAAGGTTATACAGTAAAATAGCTATTTAAATAAAAGTGTAAAGCAAACTAAAAATCCACCTAATGCACACAAATTTAACTCATAACCAATGGCATCACTTTGCCCTCCAGAGCTTAGTTTTTAATAGAAAAAGCACTGATATTAAGACCAACCATATGGAGGAGGAGGAGATAGCAAAGGCGTTTTCACAGTTCATACATGCTAACAGAAAACAGTGTATATTTGCCTCCATTCCCTTGATTTTCCCAAATTGGGAGCCCACTAGCAAATTCCTCTGATTTACACAAAGGGATTCTTTTTTTCCTTCCATTCAATCATGCCCAATTCTGAGAGACTGCCTGGATAAGTCCCTGTAGTTTTCTTGGCAAGGTTTTCAGAAATAGCTTGCCATTGCCTCCTTCCTAGGGCTCAGAGAAAGTGACAGGCCCAAGATTATCCAGCTGGCTTTGGACTAAGGAGGGATTAGAACTCACAGTCTCCCAGTTCCCAGCTCTAACCACTGCACCAAACTGGCTCTTGCATGAATAGGACAGGTCAAAATCTTTTGCAAAAGATGCTCCCCCAAATACTCCAGTACTAAGTCATATAGGGCTTCAAAGAGCCAAATCAGCACTTTAAACTGTACTCAGAAGCGGATGGGAAACCAGCTCAGGTTCTGCAGAACTGGTGCAACTTGTACATATTAGTGAATATCAATCAACAAATGAACTGTGCATGCTGAACCAATTAAACTTCTAAGTGGTTTTTTGAAAGTCTCATATAGAATGCATTATGATGAGGTATGAGTTACTTTTGCAAGATCCTGTTTCATTTATGTGTGCATTGTTATGTATGCCACAAAACCTTTACCCATTTCCTTACTTTTGTAGATTTTATATACTAATATTTTTTAAGCAATTACTCACTTGCCTTGTCTGGGAATCTTTTATCTTTAAACTCGAAAAATGTATAAATTTTACTCTTCATGTATGCTTTCTTGCATGTGATACTAGTCTGAAATATTTTAATTTTGTAGTGCATTTTTTGGTTATTATTAGCTTTCCTAAAAGTGATGTCATGGAACCTTTTCAACTAGAAACTTCTAAAACTGCTTGTTACTTAATTCATCAGTTTTAAACATGGTTGGATTTTCCCCCCAAGTATTTGTGCAGTGCCCTTCAAATTTTAACCTCTCTTGTCTGACACACCAAAGCATTAGGATCTAAAGCTATTTTGCTGGTCTTGCATATATAATATATGGCTTTTCTGGACATAATATTTTGCAAGGTCTTGATTTTTACGTTTTTAACTAGTAAACAGTTTAGGTTTTGTTTGGACAACCTTTGTTTCCCAGTGTTGTTAGTGCTGTTATACTTAATGCCTATAGTATCTGCCCAGCTGACTGCTTTACCGGGATTGGCATGGTCCAGATTCCATTGATTAAACAGTGCTAGCAATTGGAACCCTGGAAGTGCACCTTTTCTGTCAAAGTGCCTGCCCTCTGGAAAAAGGTTTCCCCTGAAATTTGAATGGCTTCCACCCTACTACTACTTTGAGGGGCTTTATTCTTTGCCCAGGACTTTGGAGGGGACAATTGAGGCTCCTTTCTTCCTTTTCTCCATTTTTCACATTTTTAGATTAGCATCTAAAACTCCAGTAGCCTCTGTGTATTCACTAGCTTCAATTGTATATGAATAGCTGAATTTTGGCTAGTATTAAATGCAATTTGGTATCAATTTATAAATTGTACCAAGTCAAATTTCACATTATTCAAATTTGCACTAATCTTGACCTACCTGTATTGAATTGACTTTGATCTCTGATCCTAAAATTCCTGATCTTAAAGGGCAATTACATAAGTTGTTAATATAGAATATATGGATTTCTTATGAATCACGATATATTGAATTAATGCAACTGAATATCTCATGGGTTGTATAACTTGGGAGCATATTAATTCATAGTAATATAAGCAAAATGACTGACGGCTGTCTATATAGGCAGAGCAAAAAGAGTTATCTACTATTAACAACTCAATTGAATGTAAACAATATATAACAAAATTTGAAGACATGTAATTCTATATAACTTTTATATTTATATTTTTTTACATTGTGTTTGTGTGTGTGTGTGTGTGTGTATGTCAGTGAATGAGAGAGAGGGGGATTGTTTTATATAATAAAGCTTGGAAATAGATAGCCACATGGATATACTGTAGGTATATAGAATATTAATAATAAACAACAGAAGTAACAAAGTATCTCTTAATACAATCTAGTCCTTTAATTGTTGAATATTCAACAACCATATTTTTATGCAAAACAAATCTCATGACAATAAAATAAAAAAGCTTGTCTTCAGATTCTGTTCAGCTATTCAAAAATTAAATTAGTCATTTACATTATATTGGAATTTTTTACTCTTCTTTCATAGAACTAATTATTTTGGCTGAGTCCAAACCCCTGCTCAGTGCAGGAATACAAATTAAAGTTACTTCATAAACTACTATCTAACTCTACTTAAACATTACCACCATTTCTCTGAGCAATTAATTCTAGTATCAAGTTGCTTTTTGTACTATAAATCTAATTGTAATGTTTACCTAACAGTCAACATTTTTTTCAGCATAGGAACCATTGGACCTATGTCTTTATTCATCAAGCATGCATCTGATTTTCTGAGATCTTTCCTTTGTAAATTATTCTACTTTTTTGTGGATGCCTTGTTAAAATAACATTAAGATTCAGATTTTTCTCCCTGAGTCACTGGAAGAAAAAACCGCAAGTACTTTCTAGCTGTAGTACATATACAGGAAGTTCTCAGTTAACATTCAGTGATTGTTCAAAGTTACAGTGGCACTGAATCTATCTTGCTTATGACCAGTTTTGAGGTTCCAGCCATCCTAGCTTTCTGGCAGTCTCGTGATTACGATCTAGGCATTTGGCAACTGGCTCATGCTTACAATGATTGCAGCACCCGTGTTCACGTGTTCGCAATCTGCAACCTTCCCTATCTGTTTCCCACAACTAAATTCATTGAGGAAGCCATCAGAGAAGATCACAAGTCGCTTGGATATGTCTCCCTGACCTGTGCATCCTCTCCAAGCTGCTTTGTGCTCTTGCCTTACCTCACTGGCCATCCACACATCCTTGCACACCATTGCATACCCAGAGCCTCACTAAATTTGCACTCCATCTCTCTGGCCATTTGCAACCTTTGTGCACCTTCCCTGAGCCTCTCAGACCACATATGCTCCTTTTCCATCCAGCAGCAACCACTGCAGCCCTGCCACAGTCCTGCCATATTTTCCCAAACCCACTTGGGTTCTCACACTCTCTCTCACCTGGTAATAGACCCAAAGCCCCTGATATTCTTGCACTGTACCTCTCTTCCACCTTAGAGCAACCCCCCTCAGAGTCTTTTGCACCTATCTTACCACCTACATACCCTCCCTGAGTGTCACTGCATTCACAGCACACCTCTCCCACCACTCATCCATCCTTGAGTATCTTCTCCCACTGGTAACAACTACCCCAAGCCTTGCTGTATTTGTGTCATGCCTCTCTTGCCACCTGTGCACCTCCTTGGATCCTCTACTGGTAGCAGCCACTTACCTATCTGCCAGCCTGCTTGCGAATTGCCTGGGACTTGCAACTTCCTGCAGGCTTCCCCACTGACTTTGGTGGTTAAAACTGACAAAGTTGCATAGAGGTGCTTGCTTAATGACCCACAATCCTCACTTAGTGATACCAATGGGGAGTGCAAGGATTGCCAACCCAAGAATTGATTATCATCCGGTTGCACTTATGTCCATCATTATGAAATGTTTTGAAAGGCTGATAAAGGACTTTATTGTATCCAGCCTCCCTCCAGTGTTTGACTCACTTCAATTTGCTTACCATCCAAATCATTTCACAGAGGATGCTATTTCCTCTGTTCTCCATCTGAGCTTGGCACATTTAGAGGAAAGAGATATTCATGTGTGAATAGTATTTGTCATCTTTAATTCAGCATTTAATATGATCATTCCTCAGCATTTAGTAGACAAACTGGGCCATTTAGGATTCAATACCCCTTTGTGCAACTGAATTCTTGATTTTCTCACTGATGGGCCCCAGTATGTGCGAGTTGGGACTAATATTTCTAATACCATGTTCTTGAGAACAGGTTCTCCTCAGGACTGTGTCCTAACTCCGTTATTGTTCAGCCTGCTTGACCCATGACTGTTGTGCAAGGTTTGCTACAACTACCGTATATTGTGAATTATTCAGATGATACAACAGTGGTGGGCCTTATTCAGGATGATAATGAAGATGATTACCAGGAGAGGAGGTAGAGGATTTGATTAGTTGGTGTAATAAAAGCAGCCTAGTTTTAAATGTAGGAAAAACAAAAGAGATAATTGTCAATTTCAGAAAAGACAGGCACAGCCATACACCTCTGTGTATTAATGATTCAACTGTGGAGGTGGTTAGTAGTATCAAGTTTCTGGGTATTCACCTGATGAGCAGGTTAGCTTGGTCACTCAACAGTGAGACACTGGTGAAGGGGGCACAGCAGTGCCTTCATTTTCTGCATCATATGAGTACATCTTCCTTCCCCTGTCCTTACCACTTTCTATAGAAGAACAATTGAAAGCATCCTGTCATATTGCATTACTGTGTGGTTTGAAAGTATTACTGTTTTCGGAGAGGAAAGCTGTGTAGAAACTGGTGAGGACGGCAGAAAATTATTGGAAGTTCACTTACTTCTATCCAGGACATAGCATAAAAGGGCTGCTTGACCAGGGTCTGCAGTATTGTCAGGGATGCTACACATCCTTTCCATGACCGGTTTTCTTTGTTACTTTCTCAGAGGAGGCTTTGTGGTATCCGAAGCAGAACAACTACCGTATTTTTCAGAGTATAAGACACACTTTTTTCCCTCCTAAAAGAGGCTGAAAATTTGGGTGCGTCTTATACTTCGAATGTAGCCCTGCCCACCCACTGGCCCCTACCCTTCGGCCTCCGCGCATCCTCTTCCTGGCTACAGAGATTGCCACTGACAATGGCTTGTGTTTTTGGGCTCCGCGCGTTGTGTTTTCAGCCTCCAAACACTCGGCGCGCGGTGCCCAAAATGGCTACCCGGAACAGCTGCTGCCTTCTCTTACCCCTTCCCCGCTTTGCCTGCTTTAGTCACTGGAGCTTCCTCTGAGGATCACCTGTGCTTTTGAAGCTGTTTTTCAGCCAAAACATGAACTAAGCGATCTTCTGTGCTTTGCCTGCTTTTCTAATTGCTGCTCCCTCCGACAATCAGCTGTGCTTTAGAAGCATAGCCCCAACCATCCCCAACCTCAAAGTCAGTGAGCGAACTAATGTGCTGAAGCTTATCCCCCACCATCCCCAACCTCAAAACCAGTGAGCGAACGAATGTGCTGAAGCTGACCAGGCTAAGGACTAGCCAGATGAATACCTGGTAGGCAGAATTCCGCCCCCCCTATTTTCCTCCCCAAAAACTAAGGTGCGTCTTATACTCCGAAAAATACGGTAGATTCTCTAATAGCTTTGTACCATATAATATCAACCTTGTTAACTCTCAAGACACTTTTTTCCACTATGTATTCAAAATGGACTGTGATTAATATATTTATATGTATGCACACACACACACACACACACACACACACACACACACACACACACACACACACTTAACAGGGGTGGGTTCTGGGTGCTTTTGCTGCCGGTTCGCTCAGGGTCGCACTGTGTGCGCGCGTGCGCAGCAATCAAAAAATAGCTTCTGCGCATGCACAGAAGCAAAAATTAGCTTCTGCACATGCGCAGAAGCAAAATCCAAGATGGTGGCGCCCACGGAGACACCGACAGAACCAGCTCCGTGATGTCATCGCCGAGTTACTAACGGTTCTAAAGAACCGGATAGAACTGGTAGGCACCCCCCTCTCTCTCTCTCTCTCTCTCTCGCTCTCACACACACACACACACACACACACATTATCTTATATCGTCTAGCAGTGGAAATTCTGGTATAAATTTCTGTTGCACATGCAAATGCATTAGATAAACACTAAGTTACCATATAATGTCTAAGCTGTAATTTCCCACAAAACCACATCCAAGGTTTATTTTAAATTTCTAATAAACACTAGGAGAATTGAATTTTTTTCCAATATTCTTAAAAGAATTGATGCCTATTTTGTATTTAAATTAGTGTAGATCCAGTTTTACTAAAATGGCAATAATTAAACAGGCAGTAAAAAGCCATAATCAATTTATAGGACTTGCTAAAATAAGTTCTTGATACAAGTATAGGAACATTGTATTTTTTGAGAATATCAATTTTATAAAGACAAATCAGTAAAAAAGAATCTGATTTTGAGACAGAGGTGCCACTCACTTAAAATATCCGTTGTAGTATTTTATGAATATGGTCATTGATAACTCCAAGCACCAAATATTATATCAAATTTGGTCTTGGAGTCTTTTGTATAAATTAGCATACTTTTCAAATTCTTCGTATGTCAAGGAACTTTTAAGGAAAAACTTTAGAGAATGGCCATTTAGATTCTAATGGCCACTGCAAAATTACTTTCGATTATTAAAGATTCCAATTTTTAAAGACACAATATTTATTACATGTCATTTTATTCTAGATGATGAACGTTTATTTATTAACAGTTCAATAGACAACTAATAAAGTATAAATTTCTTTGGGTTTCCACTTTAATTCATCAACTGTTAAAAGGAGAATAGTCTTTCAAGTGCTTTACTTTTAACATGAAGCTCTAGCATGTTTTGGATTCAGTTTTAAAGTTATAAAATTTGCTACAGCAATTGCCAAATAATAATCTTTATTATTATTTTTTCAGTATGATTCTCAAATTTTCTCTATGCCAGCCTGAAAGGAAACACCTTTTCCATATAACAGGATTTTGTTTTGGTGGGCATTTTTTGTTGCTCTTCTTATTGTTGTTAATGCTACTCCCCTTCCTTTTTTCTGATAAAAAGTTTTGTCCAGGATTTTTAGGAAACTGAAACTCATTAAAAAGCAGATTTTAGCACTGCAAGTCCCATTATCTTTCTATATGTAATGACCTTAGTGAAGAAAGCAAGAAGATTGTCAACATTTTCAAAATTGTTTCATTTATAAGAGTATGTGAATGCTAAAAAAAACCATATGGAAATGAATATAAATATATAGAGGTAAACAAGCTAATATTAATTTCACTTTGCTTTGTATGATTGTATGGATGTTTTTCTTGTACTTTATGGCTAAAAAACAACAGATGACTAAACATTAAATAAAACATTATTTGAAATCCTTAGTATGAAATAGAAATTAATCTCGCCTTCTGGTGAGATGACAGAATCATGAAAATAACCATAAAAATATACATGTACATTGTAGAAAATTAACACGCTACTCTCCTTTATCACATATTGTATATATCGTATGTGATATAGCAGTAAAACAGAAACATATATTTATATAGGCACCTACATGTATCCTTAGCGGAAATGATTTAGAAATTAATTATCCTCCATATGTTATCTTTATAAAAATCATTTTCATCATACTTTAGAATCAAGATAAGCTTAATTTTTTACAGGGATTTTCAATCATGCCAAGGACTTCACTTGCTATTGGGTTGCATACTAGAAGGGAAGAAATCTCCAAAATTGAAATTAAGTGAATAAGGTCAGGGTGAACACTAATTTTATCTAAATAAAATAAAATTTATATGATTATTCTCTGTGTATTTATTTGTGTATTTATCACTTTATCTAACAAATTAATAATTACAGTATAAGTAATTATTGCTAGCAGTATCTGGAGGACTCTGGAACCACACCAAGGCAGCAGGGATGAGATGCATGCAGCACTAGGGGATCTGCTTTATTATAAGGGGCATGAGCTTTAATCAGCCTTAACTGACATATTCCTCACTTCCATTTCTTTTGGCAAAGTATGGCAGGCAGTTGGGAACTCTTTTCTTATACATAGTGTAGCATTGCATCTGAATCCAAAACAGTATGTAAACCTGGCTGTGCTCTCTCAAACCACGTTAACTGTATAACTTAATTTGAAATGAGTGTGTTTCAAACAAAAAGTAGTCAAGCTTAGCTACAGTTTATTAATTTGAATGAAATATGAATTTGAGATTAAGCTTCTATATTTACAGCCACAACAGAGGTAGATGGAGGCCCAATCCAGAACACCATGGATATTATTGTCATAGAAAGCCTTAATTTACTGATGATCAAATACAGTAATGAATTAAATAAGCATGAGCTGTATACCATATTAGAAGAGCTAGTGAATGTAATAACTTAGGTTGATAAATAACCATAATGGTTTACAGGATATATGATTCAAACATTAATTTTTTGCTTTATGTTCACCTAGAACTATTTGCGTAAGTATTTAGTTCTGTGACTTATGTACTACACAGGAAGAGTTATTTCTTGTTAATAATATATAAAGATAGTACAAATTGCTTTGCCAGCATTAGATGGTCTCTCTCTAATCTTCCATTATACTGGAAGTCTTTCCAGTTAGCATAAGAACAGTTCATTTCATTTCATAAATTTGTTTTATTAATACAAAACTAAACCTTTTGCGTCTACAGTCTTAGCTAAAACAATAGAGCTTGACCAAAAATCTAAAGCCCTAAATGTGATTAGAAGAATAGATATAAATTAAAAATAACATACTTTATTACAGTCTTAAATGTGAATTCACGTAAAATAGCTATATCATGTAAGCAGAGAATACTCTTACTTATGTCCAAGAATTTTGATATTATTAGAGAAAATAGTATTTTTATGGTTTGTAACAAGTTGTTCTTCCTTTACAGTATTCTAAGTCAATGATAGGACTGTTGCATAGTTTTCACAGAATAAAATAGATAAGCGCTAACTGCCAAATTAGGAGTGTAGCTCCTGAAAGCATTTAACCAGGGCATTTATTGAACAAAAACAGATAAAAATACATCCAACCCTGCACCGTTGTAATTGGCTTTGACAGCTGTTTGGCACTGTTATGCCTAACTCTAGGTCAGTGGTGGGTTGCTACTTGTTCGACCCAGTATGGCGAACTGGTAGCGGCGGTGGCGGGAGGCTCCATCCACCCGCCCGTCATCAAAAAATGCTCTGCACATGCACAGAAGCTTCTGCGCATGCGCAGAAGCGTTGCGCCCATCTGTTCCTGAACCGGTAGCAAAGGTAAGTAGAACCTGCAGTGTTCCGGTGTTCCGCATGGAGCCACTCTAGGAGCAGGAACAAAGATCGGCCGTGATTGGTCGTCCTGTTTGACAGCCAACTATAAAAGGGAGCTGTCAAACAGTGTTACTTCAGACCGCAGTTACTTGTTGCTTCTCCATAGTGGGTGGAGCTAACCTCCAAGAATGGGATGACACCGTCCCTTCAGCCAATGAGGACTGAGTCTGTCAAATTGATATCTTCGTCCTCCTGCCTCAGTTCCCCCTCTTTGACTCAGTCCTCGGCTAGAGTAGGACGCGTGTATTAATTGCTCCCATTCTTCGAGGATACTCCTCCTGTCATCGAGAAACCACCCTCAGGCACCACGGGTTCTCAGTTAATTTGGAGAAAAGCCATC
Source organism: Thermophis baileyi (assembly GCA_003457575.1). Taxonomy (NCBI): domain Eukaryota; kingdom Metazoa; phylum Chordata; class Lepidosauria; order Squamata; family Dipsadidae; genus Thermophis; species Thermophis baileyi. The sequence goes on along the minus strand of QLTV01004297.1, from coordinate 1,007,425 downwards.
TGTCTCCCTCCACCAATCTGACCCACTTAGGTGCCATTGTTGATTCTTTGGAGTGCATGGTGTACCCTTCCCAGGAGCGGCAGGACAGTATTTTGGAACTTTCTCTACAGGTCCTTACGCAGTCACGGGTTCCCCTGCGACAGCTTTCCACGCTCCTGGGCAAAATGATATCTGCCATTCATATTACCCCCTGGGCACACCTGCACTCCAAGGAATTGCAATGGTTTCTCTTGCCCTTTCAGAGGTCGGGTCGCAGCACGTCGGGATCCAGGGTCCAGTTACCATCGACTGTCCGACGCTCGCTCCGTTGGTGGACCTCCCCGGCCATCGCGAAGGGTTGCTACTTCCTGGAACCCCGTTTAGTTCCGTGTATTAATTAATTAATTAATTTATTTATTTTATTATATTTGTATGCCGCCCAACTCCCAAAGGACTCTGGGCAGCTTAACAACAAACAAAACTTGGAGCGGGAACAAAGATCGGCCGTGATTGGTCGTCCTGTTTGACAGCCAACTATAAAAGGGAGCTGTCAAACAGCGTTACCTCAGACCGCAGTTACTTGTTGCTTCACAAGAGAGAGCCATTAATAAATGTTATGTGTTAGCTCATAACACGTTGTCGCCTCAGTTATTGCACCCGGCCTGACTCGTCCTTCAGAGCACTGGCAACGAAGGTGGGATTGCATAACTGAGGCAAAGAGCGGTCACTATACAGAGCTGTCACTAGCGATGAGACATCGCTTGCTGAAGTCACCACCTACCATTCTTCGCTGACAGGAATGTTGACTCAACATACTTTCATGCCTTTCAATCTGCCCGCCGAGACATGGGAGTCCTACGTGGCAAGGTTTGAATGTTTCCTCATCGCAAATGCCTACACTGAACTCTCAGGCGACAGGAAACATGCCTACTTTCTGGGATTTTGTGGAACGAAGATGTATGAGACAGCGCGGGCTCTTTTTGCCCCTCAATCAATCCACACGGTGTCATGGGAGGCAATGTTGGCAAAGTTAAAAGACCACTATGCCCCTCCGCCTTCACGATGCAATTGGCGCTATGCATTTTATCATAGGAACCAAGCAGAGGGAGAAACCATCAACCAGTACATAGCGGCCTTGAGGAAAGCAGCTCTGTACTGTGAGTTTTTTAATCTAGAAGACTATCTTTTGGATCGTTTAGTGTTCGGTGTAAGAGACAGCCGCCTCAAACGCCACCTTCTCGCTATGCACGGCCTCATCTTCCAAGTTGCCTTGGATGAGGCCCGAGCTGCAGAGATGTCTTCCCAGTCCTTAGCCGAAATGGATGTGGTTCACAGCCCTCCGACTTCAAGACGAACTAACGCTATCGACCTTCTGCTAGAAGCAACTGAGAGCGAACTAAACCCTGAAGATGAGATTTGTCGCCTTAATGAGGCGCCGAACAAGAGCTGGTTTAAGGGTCGGGTGACCTCGCAAACTCTGTGCATGGGTTGCGGGGGTAGTCACTTGAGGGCCCTATGTAACTTCAAGGATGCCATCTGCCGCCGCTGCGGCCGGTGGGGCCACATTGCCAGGGTCTGTAGAGCGGGAAAGCCCCCTCAGTGGCCATCTGGGCAGGCATCCGGCAACCCCTCCACGAGATGCCAGCCTTCGGGCCCTTTTAAGCAGAGTGACCGGTGCTACGCTATCTACCACAGTGAACCGTTTCCAAAATCGACCGTTCGCCAAACGCTCGCTGGGGAGAAAATCCATGTCACCGTCTGAATTGGAGGATGAGCCTGCCCCATGGAAGTGGACACGGGGTCTGCTGTTTCTATTGTGTCTTGGAGCACCCTGAAGCGACTGTTTTCAAAGATGGCCAAGCGACGCCTGAAACTCTGCTCCTTGGCGCTCAAGGACTACCAGGGAATGCCTATCCCTATAGTGGGAAAAGGTCACTTCAGTGTCCAATATAAGAACTTCAATGGCCGGCTGCCCATTGTCGTCGTAGAGAAGCCCCTCACAAGTCTTCTGGGGCTTGATTGGTTCTCCTCCTTGGGGTTAACCATCGGAGGCATTAATTCCATCAAGGACGACTGGGACTGTGAGACGCTCGCTAAGAAATTTCCCTCTGTGTTTGATGGCAAATTGGGCACTTATACTGGCACGCCGGTCTCATTCAATTTGGATCCACAAATAGCACCTATTCGCCTCAAGCCTCGTCGCGTGCCCCTCTTAAACCTAAAATTGACGCCAAACTTGACAGGTTGATCTCCCAGGGTGTGCTGGAACTGGTGGATCATTCCAAATGGGAGACACCCATCGTGACACCTATCAAACTGGATGGCACTATTCGTTTGTGCGCTGACTACAAGTGCATCATCAGCCGTGCCCTGCCTGTCAATGCGTACCCGGTACCAGTCGTGCAGCACTTGCTCCACTCGTTGGGAAGAGGTGCCATCTTTGTGAAACTTGATTTATCCCAGGCTGCCTGTGGATGAAGCAGCTGCAGATGCCCAGACCATCATTACACACCGCGGGGCCTTCCGTTGTTGCCATCTCCAATTTGGAATCAGTACCGCCCCTGGGCTGTTCCTGAGCTTGATGGAACGGCTCTTGCATGGACTCCCAGGGATGGTTCCGTACTTCGACGATGTTTTAATTTCAGCATCCAACCGCCCCGAATTACTGGCCCGCGTGAGAGCAGTCCTCGCAAAGTTCCAACAAGTCGGCCTCAAGGACAAGAAAGAAAAATGCTTCATCGCGGTTCCACAGGTGGAATTCTTAGGGTTCCTTGTGGACTCTTCCGGTATCCATCCCACTGCGTCCAAAACTAAAGCCATCCAGGCCGCACCTACACCTACCAACCGGTCAGAACTACAGGCTTTCCTTGGCCTTTTAAACTTTTATGCAATTTTCCTCCCACACAAAGCGTCAGTTGCTGAGCTGCTGCATCGCCTTCTCGACACCAGCGCTCCATGGACATGGGGCAAATGGGAGAAAGCTGCTTTCGCGGCTGTCAAACAATTGCTCCTGTCAAATGCCGTCCTCACTCAATACTGTGAGCACCTACCGCTGATCCTGGCTTGCAATGCCTCCCCATATGGTGTGGGTGCAGTACTGAGCCATCGGCTGCCGAATGGCTCTGAAGCACCCATTGCTTTCTTTTCCAGGACTCTGGCTCAGTTTCATCGCTATCTATATGGCCGCCGCTTCGAGTTAGTGGCTGACCATAAGCCCCTTCTTGGGCTTCTGGCTGGAAATCGGCAAACTCCTCAGGTGCTGTTGCCGCGGATGGCCCGTTGGACTGTGTTCCTGGCCAGCTACGACTACACCTTGACCCATCGCCCGGGTAAGCACATGGCTCATGCCAATGCTTTGAGCCGCTGCCCCCTGCCTGCCACCTTAGAGGACCTGGCACCTGCAACGTCCGTCCTCTGCATCTCCAACCTCAACCTTCCGGTTACCGCGCTTGACATAGCCAACGCAGCCGCAAGGGATCAGGTAATATCCCGGGTTATGAATTGGGTGCTCAGGGGGTGGCCAACAGATAAATTACATCAGGAGTTCCTTCCCTTTAAGGCCCGCCAATTAGAACTTTCCATGCTGCGGGGTTGTTTGTTATGGGGGGATAGGGTGGTCATTCCCCCTTCTCTGTGCAAGCCTGTAATGAAGACTTTACATAGGTGCCATCCGGACATCGTGCGCATGAAAGCGCTGGCCCGTAGTTATGTGTGGTGGCCGGGGCTAGATAGGGCCATCGAGGAGTGGGTGGCCACCTGCACCCCTTGTCAGGCCACCTGAGGGCCCCTCCAAAAGCCTCACCCCAGGAGTGGGAAACCCCCGCGGCCCCGTGGTCGCGCATCCACATCGATTTTGCGGGCCTGGTGTGGGGACAGATGTTTTTGGTGGTGGTAGACGCGTACTCCAAGTAGCTGGAGGTGCGGTTAATGTCTTCCACCACCTCAGAGGCCGTTAATAGAAGCCTGACAGCCCTATTCACCACCCACGGGTTACCGGATTTACTGATTTCAGACAACGGGCCTCAGCTAACCTCCTTGGTGTTCGAGGGTTTCCTAGCTAGCTTAGGTATCAGGCACGGCCTAATTTTGCCCTGGCATCCGGCCAGTAATGGCATGGCTGAATGCATGGTGTGCAACACATGACGCCTTGTGTTACAACTAATAAGAGCCCGGCTCAGTTACTTATGGGCAGGCGTCTGAGGACAACCCTTGATAGATTGCATCCCCAGTTTGTCCCGGAGAAGCCCCTAGACTTGTCTAGCCCCTCCCGCTCTTACGATATAGGAATCAGGGTTTACGCTAGGCACTATCTAGGCCATCCCTTGTGGCTGCCTGGCACGGTAGTGGGCGTGTCCGGGCCCTGCTCCTACAGGGTTGAATTAGAAGACGGTCACGTTTGGCGCCACCACATCGATCAGCTTAGGGCCAGATGGGCAGCCACGACCAGTCCAGAGCAAGGCTTGAGTTTGCCTAACACGTTGAGTCATCTCCCAGGAGCCGGACCGCAGCCAGCAGCCCTCGCCGACCAACAGTTCACCCGATGTACCACCCCAGCTAGGCTCACCTGCAGTTTCGGTGTCAGCGCCTGGTGGAAGCTTGTCTCAGAGTGAAGCAGAGGTGTTGCAGCCTGCCCCGGCATCGACTGACCCTGCCCAGCATCGTGCCCGAGCACAGCGGAGCCAAGAAGATCAGAACGAGTCCAACGCCATCCCGCGTATCTGCAGGACTACGCGTGCGCCAACTTGGCGGAAAGGAGTGCAGTGTTCCGGTGTTCCACATGGAGCCGCTCTTGGAGCGGGAACAAAGATCGGCCGTGATTGGTCGTCCTGTTTGACAGCCAACTATAAAAGGGAGCTGTCAAACAGCGTTACCTCAGACCGCAGTTACTTGTTGCTTCACAAGTTCCGTGTATTAATAAATGTTATGTGTTAGCTCATAACACGTCGCCTCAGTTATTGCACCTGGCCTGGCTCGTCCTTCAGAGCAGAACCCACTACTGCTCTAGGTCTTGTTTTTTTATACAGCTTATATGAATAAGAGCAGGTGTTTATCAGTAATGGAACTTTTGAGTTTGGCCCATAAATCCACAAAAACTATGTGCAGATGCTATTTAGAATTTCATCTCTTAGGGGTTATAAAATCAGACAGTGATTTACTGGGAATATCCCATCTCTAGAAGAAGCATCAGGTAAAAAAATAAAGTTCATAAAATTGGAGCTGGCCATGAATGATTTTAGACAAATATGTAGGATATATTATAAGAATGATAATCAAAAGAATTAAGAAATATAGCAATAGCAATAACAGTTAGACTTATATACCGCTTCATAGTGCTTTTACAGCCCTCTCTAAGCAGTTTACAGAGTTAGCATATTGCCCCCAACAATCTGGGTCCTCATTTTACCCACCTCGGAAGGATGGAAGGCTGAGTCAACCTTGAGCCAGTGAGATTTGAACCGCCCAACTGCAGCTAGCAGTCAGCTGAAGTAGCCACTGTGCCACCTCGGCTCCTATAATGAATGGTGAGCATATTAGTGCCATATAGATAAATGATAAAAAGACAGGTGCAACCTGATAGTCTTTTCAGCAGATCACCAAAAAGAGTTTATAATTGCAGTGGGTTGATTCCTTTCTACGTGTATCTTTTTTCAGTTTTTATGCTAAGTATACATTTATATATTTTTCTAGATCTATTAAAAATTAATCTCTCATCAAATTCCATAATGACTTTAACCCTATTGCCAACTTCAGCCTAGAATTACCAAACAAGTATACCTCTGTAGCTCTGCCCCCAAGAGGGCCACTAGAGTCCAGGTCCCTCTTCCTTTTCTCCAGGCAATTAGACTCTTCCCCACTCTCAGTCACTCACTTGACTCCTCAGTGCCTCTCCCACTGCCTCTCGCTCTGACCTTCACCCACTGGCGATTGCTTGTCTGCTCGTGCCGCCTGCTCAGCTCGCCTCTGCCGTCCTCTGGTCATTGGTTCACTTGCTCAACCAGCTCAGCTCACCTCCGCCACTCTATGGCACGTCCAGCTCCTCTCTGGTTACTAGCTTGCTCACTGTGGTCACTGGATTGCTCACTTGCCAGGCTCAGGTCGCTTCCACCATCCTCTGGCATGTCTGTCCCCCTCTGGTCACTGGCTTGATCACTTTGGTTACTGGCTCATTCACTTGCCTGGCTGCCTTTTCTTTATTACCTGTCATATTTTACAATTAGGTCCACTGATGTACTAGTTCTTTTCCTTTTATTTTGAATGTATCTTAACCTTGTCTTACTCTAAACTTTTGTCTTCCTAATACCATCTGTCTGTAAGTCTTCTTTAATGACTTAGCCTTCTTTCTCTTTTCGATATCTCTCTCTTTGTTTTCAGACCCTCACTCAGGATTTTGTTTAACTACATTGGCCTCTTCTGCTATCCTTATTATAATTGTTTGCTTTTAGTATTTCCTTCCATTGACAAACATTAAATCTGGTAGCTAATCCTCTTGTATTCCTTCACTTTTGAAGAACAAAGTTGTCAGCAAGACAGATCTGGAATAGTCTTTAAGGTTCATGCTTGGCAAACCTCTCATTAAATGTCATGAACTTGAGTTCATGCCTTTTTAGAAGGTCTACATTTCAATTTATGAACAGGAATAGATATTCTTAACATACAGTGCATGATCATCTTCAATCTCTTCCCTTCCCTTTCATTGGAATAATATGGCCTTTAATTACTTTTTTCTAGTCATGACAGACATTCCACCAAGTCTCCATTACAGTTATTCAATAGTCCTTGCCCCTCTAAATATATAAGTATAAAATATATCTTGTTTATTTCACATTTTCAAAGGTTAAGCCTTCAGCTTTGATGTGCAAGTCCCAGTTTTGCCATTTTTTAAAATTATTTCCTAGTAGCACAACATCAATGAATCAGACATTCTTCTTTTCGATTACTGTTATATCAACAATATAACAGTATATAGCAACAATATATAAATCAAAGTTCTTGTCTATTTGGATTTTAAAATTCCATAAGATCTTAATAAATTTATTTTCTAAAACCTTAACTTGATGGTCTCGGTTGTTCTTGCTATATTCAAATCCAAACTGCCGACAAAGTTTCCAATGAATAATTTTAGCAACTTGAAATTTTGTTGCAGTGACTGATCAAACGGTCAATAGTTTCATACTTTCTCATCCTGTATTAATTTCAAATATTAAAAATTGTTAACAGTTATTTCTTAAGGTAGATTTGAATTTGTCATTTTGAATATCTCTAGGAAACAGTGATTGTTGATCTGTAAATATAATATTGTTATATTTCCCTCCTTGCCACAAGAGAAATCTAAACATGCTAGAATTGTTTTTGGGCTGGGGGTAATGTATAAGCTGAAGTGTTGATAGTAGTTTTTGCTATTGATCAGTTTGGAAAAGATAATAATCCAACTTCAAAGATCATTGGCAATCAGAAAGTGAGCACTAGTGCAATGGGAGGGGAACAGAGTGGTAGCTTTTCAGCAGTACCCGCATTTGCAGTGGAGTAATCATTATTGTCTGTTATTGAAGTTTGAAAGCCAAATATAATAAAACCATTTATATAATAAATCCAATAGTAATGGGGGACTTTAACTATCCTGACATCAACTGGGAGACAAATACTGCACCAAGTGGAAGATCAAATAAGACAAACATAGCAGACAACTTTGTCTCCCAAAAAGTAGAGAAGGAAACTAGGGGTTTTGTAAGGTAGATGATACTGGAAATATTTGCCAATCACTTCGAATATTACTCAGTTCCATGATTAGTTGCTTGATAAATTATCATGTATTCATCTAATGTATTGGGTTATGAATCCAGTGTTAAGAAATTAGTTATGCAAAAGTTGATCAGATGGAGGATATAGTTTGGCAAAAGGAGGTATTTATTCTTTCCTTTAATACCCATCTTTTGATACCCATCTTTTATTATGATTTTCTAACCATTCTCAAAGAGGTACAGAATTTTTGTTTCCTAAAAGTAGTAACAGTGCTCACAAAAACCATGCAGTACTAGCACAAGTTACATTCCATGTTTTTATTAGTTCGGTTGTTTAGAAATAGAGATCAGAGAAATAAAAATTGTTGATTGAGATCACTTGATTGTATGAATACTTCAGTATAGATAATTAGAAAAAGTTTATGGGATAAATTGGGTAGTCTTGTGGATTAAAGTAATAGAAATGAAATGAGATGTAATAGTACAAATTAGAAGAATATTAAAAGAAAGTATTTGGAAGCCCTTGGGAGTTAATAATGAGTTTTTCTGTTATCTATGGTGAACTGGAAACTGAAAGCAACAGGAAAAGACAAGACCTGGGATCTTATTTAATCACAAAATGATTATAAGCTACTACGGTATGCTATTGTAAAAAACAACGAATGAAGTTTTATAGTGTGTCAGACCTAATTTTTATAATAGCAAAAGGGACAAGTTAGATGGTACAGTTTTATTATGGTAATTACCAGCTTACAATTAAAATAAAAATTTAGTAGATTTTTTTTTTAAAAAAAAGACATAACAAACACTATAGTAACGCTTCAAAGCTGAATAAGTAGTGAATGGCACATACAGAGACAAGCAATTTAGCAACTGCCAGGTAAATATTAGGATTTATCAGTCAGTAGTTAGTATGGGTAGAATTTACTACCTGTAAGAATAAATAGAAAATACTACCTGTATTCTCTGAAGAATAAAATAAATTAATAGGACCTGCCAATCCCTATAAACTATAGAGACCAAGGAAAATTTGAAAGGGATAGGTCAAGAGATAGGTAAAAGGAACTGAAGCATTCTTTAATTTCAGAAAAGCCATATAACATTTGAAGGGGACTTACTGTAGGTATACGCCTCCCTAATTAATTGAACTATAAGAAGCAGGAGGAGGTATAGCGTAATCAGACTTGCAAGATTCTGTTATAATCACTAATCTCAATAAAAGTTGTTTTAGCCTTCCTCTTAAATTGATTTTCTGGTCTAGTCCATCTGAAATAAAATTAGTAATACAGCATTATATGACTCAAAGGTACCTGAACTACAGGGATATCAGTTTTCAAAATAAGAATGCTGGGAAATCCACCATACAATACCAAAGAAGCAGACTGTTGAATCTTGGAACAGATGCATTTTGAAGCAATTCTGTTAACAAGAATCCAAGCTAATATAGACCTATTTTAAAATCCCCATAATTCAAGAAGTTGTCATCAGTTTGGCAGCTGCCTGAGAAGTCTTTTGGCATTGCCAAAACTTAAAAGAAAAATATTATAATTCAACATTTCATCATATGTTTTATTTATCTGAATGTTAAATAATTTAAAAAAATAATTGGGCAAGACCTATTAAGGAAAATATATGATGCTAGGTTCTGGCCTTCAAAGGAATATCTCCACCTCAGAGTAAAAAGCTGCATTTTATTTATTTATTTATTTTGTTTGTTTGTTTATTAAATTTCTAACAAATTTGGGACCAGCAAAGATAGACAAAATGTTCTAATGTTTTTAATATAGTTTGTTCTCTATGAGTATCCCATACAGAATCTGATGGATAAATGTAGTTTCAAATATATTACAGGACAGGACTCCAGGACAGAATAACCCCCCTCTCTTTATATGGAAAAGTATAAAGTTGTGATCATATTCTTCTGGATGTAAATAGTAGAATATTTGTGCTTATTTTGTGACAGAGAGGTATGAAAAAATAAGCCAAGATCTTTATAAATAAATATCCAGTGCTATTCTTATTAACTTATTAGGTGTATATCTTTGAATGTTATTTTGCAAAAATGATCACCCTGATTTTCTGGAAGTTAACAATTAGCTTTTCATCTTTGCCAAAGATAGGTGGAAACTTCAGTGTCCTTATCATACAAGATTCTGCATTGTCAGTGTGTAGTATAATTGGAATTGTTCTACTGCCAGAAAAGGATAAAGACTTGGCTCAGGAAATGTTTTCACAAATAAATATATAAATTGAAAGAAGATAGGCTAAATATATTCCAGCCTCACCATTAGGGTGATGATATAGTCCAAGAAATTACCATGAGGAGTATACTAAAACTATAATACCGTAGTATATAACTTTTTGGTAAACATTAACAGCTTTTTATCTGTCTGGGCCAAGTTTGACCCATAGTCTCTCTATAGATTTTAGATTAAAAATCAACTATACAAAAGCCACATAGAAAATTCCTCTGGGAATCACTATGCTTTTTTTCTGCCAGATGATAAAGAACAAAGCATTGGTCTAAACCAGCTCTGTACAGATTCAAGAGGGTAAAAGTAAATATTTTTTTTGCATATAGTCGATCAATTGTGCCTAAGAATAATACTAAAGTTAGGAACAGTTGGCTTACTATCTTCAGTGTTGTAAAATAGATTGGAAATTATGTCCTTTCCTCAGGGTGATGAGCTTCACTATTGATACCTCCGCCACCAAAAAGGGTTGCTAAGATATTCAGACGTGATTCCTTTAATGCAGTGGTTCCCAAAGTGGGCGGTACCACCCCCTGGGGGGCAGTTTGATGACTTAGGGGGGCGCTAAGAGGCAAGAATGGCAGAAGGGGGTGCTAAGAGGAGCAAGGGGGGCGGCAGGTGGTTCACCAAACCGGTCCTGTCCCTGCGCCCCCGCTGCCCATGTCCATCCAATCGCCCGCTCGCCGCTTTTCCCGCCACGCTTTTCCTGCCTTCCACCCGTGCCGGCTCAGTGGCGCTTTGTGGCTCCAAAGCAGCCCACTGGCTTCTCAACCGGCCACCTGCCTGCTCTCTTTGCGTATCAGCCCAGCCAACCGCCGGCGCCACTCTGGGAACTTGGACCGCGGCGCCGGGTTGGAAGTCAGTGGGCTGCTTCAGAGCCCCAAGCTTCCAGCCCATCCGCCCCACGGGATGAGACAATCGGCCGCGCCTCTCCGCCTAGCCTTCCTCGCTGGGCACTGCTGCACCGGCGGCTCCGCCCCTTCCCAGCTCCGCCCACCACCACTTCCCGTGAACTTCTCAGGAGATGGCTGGAGCGAGGGGCAGGCAGGAGCGCGTGAGCCCGGCCAGTGCTCAGCTTACCTTCCTGGCGAGGCTCAGAGACCCCCCGGCACGCCCATCTGCCAGCTCTCCACTTTCTGCCTGCCCCGCCAAGGCCCTCGCCAGCCCTGAGGCCGGCGGAGCTCCATAGGTGTGCAAAGGTCCCGGAGCCGAAGCCGGGAAGGCGAGAGGGGTGACGGCGGCAGCAACCGTGCTCCGGCAGTATCGTGTCCCCTGTCATGTGCCGTCCGGGAGTGCGGTCTCCAGGCGAGGAAGGCCCCCGCCAGCCTGGAGACCGCGCTCCCGGACGGCACATGACACGGGAGGCAATGCTGCCAGAGCACGGTTGCCGCCGCCCCTCTCGCCTTCCCGGCTTTGGCTCTGGGACCTTTGGTGCGCATTGGGGTGCGCACCTATGGAGCTCCGCCGGCCTCAGGGTCCGCCAGGCTCCAGGCTGATGGGGGCCTTGGCGGGGCAGGCAGAAAGTGGAGAGCCGGCAGATGGGCGTGCCAGGCGGTCTCCGAGCCTCGCCAGGAAGGTAAGCCTAGGACCGGCTCTCCCGCCGTGAAAGGAAGAAAGATGTTAGGAAGGAAGAAAGACAGACAGACAGAAAGAAAGAAAGATGGAAGGAAGGAAGGAAGGAAGGAAGACAGACAGAGAAAGAAAGAAAGAAAGAAGAAAGAAAGAAAGAAAGAAAGAAAGAAAGGAAGGAGAAA